>JAVJHY010869225.1:0-16526 GCA_035593235.1 Phascolosoma agassizii | reverse complement strand
GGGTGACCTGAATAACTGCCCAATGGGCCTTTGTTCCATTCAACTACCGCAGGCACTAATTCAGCGACGACCACGCGCGACTTTGAACCAGTAGCAGCTAACACGGCCGCAAGCGTAAAACCCATGCCCAATCCACCAATTAATACATGGGCCGTATCAACCTGTTTAAGCAACTGACACGGCAGTCTACCTAGTGCATCCTCGGAGGCATGTTTACGTGTGGACATTAACTCACCCCTACCGGAAATAACGATACTGCAATCGTCCTTCCCTTGAAACAGTTTCAACACTCGGTCGCCGCCTGGAATTGCGGCCTGCCCTAAGAGAGTTCGTTTCATTTGATTGTATTTTGTAGCACGTCGATGTGGATCTTCAGTTGTTGACTACTCGTGGAGTTAACATGGCTGCATTGATTATGTGGGTCTATTGGTAGCCATACTCATTGCCTCATTCAATCTTTGCTTGATCATCAAAAAACGCCGCCAGTCTGTTTGCCTGAATTAACTCGATATTGTTTTCTTTCGCGTAGTTTTGTGCATTGCCTGAGCATTCACCGAGCGCGACGTATAAATATCCAGTTGCCTCGACGTTTTCGCCAGCGGCAACTAGTTGTTTTAACGGCTCGATACCCGTATTGGCCGCTTTGAATCGTTTGCTGCATAACAATATCTTCCGGTTACCGCGGGTAAGTTCCAATTCAGCCGCGTTTCCCTTGAACGTTTCAGAATCAAAGCGTGCTTTTGCATAACTAATCGCAATTTTTTCCGCAATCTTCGCTGCTGACATATCACGGGCCTGTTGAGCTACTTCTAGCACCCTCTTTTGACTTGGTTGCTGAGATTGCTTGTAGCCTGCGTACCCGGCTATGCCAAAAAATGGTAGCGCAAGCGATACGACGAGAACCGCTAACTGCCCACTTAGAACAAGCAGGCTGATCGCAACAATGGACAGACCGATCAGTGCGCTATACCACCACGGTGAACGCATTAACATCGCGAAGAGAGAACCATCGGCCATTTTAAACGCCATACCTGAATTACCTTTTTAATTTACGGCTTTGCTATTAGTGAATAATAAATCGGGGATCTAGAAACACCGATATTTTTATGTAACTTACCCGTTACCTAGTCGGTGTCACTCGTCGTTGGATATTAGAAATTTGATAAAGAACTAACGACATTTGTTCACGGATCAATTAAGCAATCCGACCGATTGACCTGTCCCAATAGACTCAAGCGACGCAAGAATCAACCGCAGTGCAGCCCTGCCTTCGCTGCCGGCGAACTGGGATGGCTTTCCCGTCTCAATCGACTTGACTAGATCGCTAATGCAAGGTTCTGGTCCGTTGTTGTCCTCCTCGCACTCAATCAAAGTTGTCCCATTAGCGCCTTTGAATACAACGCCTACTGTTTGTGATATATCGCCCAAGAACCGATCGGGGTGAGCGTCATCAATGGAGTAAACCATTCCCAGTGGGCCATTAATGAGTTCCTGACAATGACCCGGTGTGCCCTCAGGCAGCCCCCAGTTAATGCCAATAGAGAGACAATGCCCTCCATGAAAATGAACCTGTATTTCAGCGGCATCGATCCCAAGATCCGTAACCGTTTTTAATCGCTCCTTATCTTTGCCGAACACCGCACCCACCGCACTGACACTTTTAGCTTCACAACCGGTTAGGTACCGCCCCAGATCAAAGAGATGGCCGGACATATCATGTACTGGCCCCCCGTTCATCGCGAGGCTGTGCATTGCCAATTTCGGGCGCACTTCACGCATTTCTGCAAGGCGAATAAACAGTGGATCACCGAGGCGATTATCATCAATCAAGCGCTTCATCGCTTGAAATCGAGAAAGGCTTCGATATTGATGGCACACTGAAAGGCAAACATTATGTGCATCAGCCGCTGCAATCATCTCGTCAGCGTTTTCGAGTGTAAGCGCCATGGACTTTTCGCAAAGAATGTGGCGACCGGCTTTCGCGGCTGCTACCGTAACTGTGTGATGGTCGCAGGCTGGAACGCAAACACTGACCACATCAACATCATTATGCAGCACTGCATCGATCCACTGCCCAAATCGATCCGTATCATACTGTTGCGCAAGCTTTCGTGCGCGATCAGCCTGAGGATCACAAACTGCAACAACCCTTGCATCATCACGTTCGTTCCATGCGGAGGCGTGTTTGCTGCCCATATCACCGCATCCGATAATTGCAACTCCTAGCATATCAAAGCCCACCATTGGCAATGCGGTTGTTTAAATAGGTGCAATTCACGCGGCAGGCCACGTCGTTATCGTTGGCGTTATCCTGTTCAGCGGTAACCCAAATCTCACGGTTCTCTTGCAGAGACAACCATTCCCATGCGGGTGTAAAATCAACAACTCCATCACCCAGGTGACAGGTGTTTTGCCCATCTTCCCATGACAAAAAATCTTTGATATGAAGCACTTTTGCCGCGGCTCCAATCTCATTAAGGAGCGTGCCCATATCCTGTCCACCTTTAACGGCCCAACCTAAATCCGGTGCGTAACCAAGACCATGAATTGCGGCGTCCTGAAGTCGATTCCATATGCGGCGATTATTTCGAAACTCCCAATCGTGATTATGGTAGAGCAGCGTGACGCCGCGATCGATACAGCCTTTAGCGATATCGCGAAGACGTACAATCTCACTTACAAGCTCATCTTCATCTTGAACATTTAAACCCGAGTAAATCAAATAGTGGCTATTGAGCGCGGTGACATAATTTAACACTGTGTCTAAAGCTGCACGCTCATTGGCGGCCTGTGTAAGATTTGTCAGATTGCCACCAACATGGCAACCACTTAACTGGAGTTGATATTTGTCGAATAGCGAGCGCGCCTCATCAATACTGATTTGACCCAATCGCCGAAACCCAATCTCCACTCCACTATACCCTGCCTTGGTTGCCAAGCTGAATATGTGATCAAAAAGATGATGCTGGGGATCGCCCCAGGTTATTGTTTGAAGTGAAGTTTTGACCATCTGCTGTCCTGTTGTTTGTTTGATCTGCGCGAATTCGCTAAGCCGAGGCAAGCAAGTGTTCAAACTTGGGTTTAGTCGATGCTAAGTGACGATGACTGAGACGTCGACGATGTACATTTGACGAACGTGCTCGTGTACTGAGTCGATGCAGACCTCAAGACCATCGGGGCTCAAACGGGGATGAAGATCACAGCGATTCTGCTTGCCAAGGTTCGGATCAGTGTAAAATGTTCCGATATCGTAGCGCTGATCATTCTCAACATCGTACAAAATCAATAATCGCTCATTGCTAACATCGTCTGGGTAGGTATCTGATAACAGCCATTTACCGTTAGCTGAATAGGTCATGTGTCCGTTTTCGATAAGGCAGTTTTCCCCAACAACAGTAACCGTGCCAGCGGTGGTGTCGTAAAGATGATAGTGAATGGCTCCGTCGTGTGGTCCCCAGACAATTACCTGATCATCGTTTTTCCAGGCCGGGTGTGATATTTGGTGGATCGACTTCTCATAGGCAAATGTCGCGACCGCGCTTGCATCAAAGTCGTGCCTCAATTGAGGCAGTGGATGATCGGTACACTCCAGTAGTTGTAAATTGGTTCCGTCCGGGTTCATCGTAAACAATCGGTGCAGAAAACAGGTTTCATCCTCGACTCGTTCGGTCCAGCGATGAATAAAAAGAAGTCGCGATGAGTTTGGGTTGATCTCCATGTGTGTCACCCAATGAATTGCTTTATCCATCGACGCGCAAGGCTGAAAATTGCGTAAGTCCAGTAAACTCAGCAGCAGTGTCGATTTCCCACTATCAATCTCCATGCGATAAATGCCGTCTGAATTCGGCGCATTTCCCAGCGGCGATTTGTTACCTGTAGCAATATATCCGATGGTTGGATGTGTCAGCTGGAAGCGGGAGTAGTTCACACATAGTGCATACTCGCTGTTTGGCGCCACCACATAAACCGGTAATGGTAATTCACGTTGTTTTCCGCTATCGAGACTATGAACAATTGAGCGGAAATCTCCCGAGGGTGAATTGGCGGCAGAGGCACGCGTGTTGTAGATTATCTGATTGCCAGATAGACCTTGCAGCCATTGTTGTTGAGATCCCATCTGCCAGTTCCACGCAGTGGTAACTCCTATGACCTGAAAACGGTCATTATCCTCCAGGTCGAAGACGCCAACTTCAGCAGGTTCCACACCGCTTAAATCGGCAGAGAACATGTCCACTTGCTGTGCCAACAAATAGCGCCCCGACGCACTCCATGGGTGCTTGTTGTAGTAGCCAAAAAAATGATGTTTTTTACCGGTTCCTACCCGACGCACCGGGCAGTAGTGTTGAATCGCGTTCATTGAGGTAATGGTTAATGATGAAGAATTTTGGATAGAAATACTTGTGCGCGCTCGCCTCGTTGACTGTCGAAAAACTCATCCTTTGAACAGTCTTCTTCGATGCGTCCTTCGTCCATGAAGATGACCCGGTTCGCGACCCGTCGCGCAAATCCCATTTCGTGGGTCACCACCATCATTGTCATACCATCTGCAGCAAGTTCGACCATGACATCGAGTACCTCATTGATCATCTCCGGATCAAGCGCTGAGGTGGGCTCGTCGAAAAGCATGGCAATAGGGTCCATCGCTAATGCACGACCAATGGCAACTCTTTGTTGCTGACCCCCGGAGAGCTGTGCAGGAAATTTCATTGCCTGGTCAGCAAGTCCGACGCGATCGAGTAACCGCATCGCATTCTGTTTCGCCTCGCTCTCACTGCGCTTTAGTACCTTAAGCTGAGCCAACTTGATGTTATCCTCTACTGTGATGTGAGGGAACAATTCGAAGTTCTGAAAAACCATACCAATGCGAGATCTGAGCTGCGGTAGATTGGTTGATTTATCCCCCACCGAGATACCATCTACCAATACTGTTCCTTGCTGGAATGGTTCCAGGCCATTTACGCATTTGATCAGTGTTGATTTACCCGAGCCTGAGGGTCCGCAAACAACAACCACCTCTCCCTTGGCTACTGATGTGCTGCAATCGTTGAGCACTTGAAATTCACCATACCATTTACTGATACTATTGAGTTCAATCACGGCGTAAATTTCCTCTGCAATCGTCTGATATAGAGCGAACCCGATAAACAAACGATAAAATAGACTAACGCCACCGCAGTGAACATTTCGAGAATTCGATTCTCACGATTGGCAACGAGATCGGCGCTCACCAGAAAATCTTTGACGCCGACTACATAGACTAACGACGTGTCCTGAAACAAGATAATTGCCTGAGTCATCAGAATAGGCACCATATTTCTAAACGCCTGTGGCAGCACCACGTAGCGCATGTTTTGCGCGTAGGTAAGTCCTACCGCTTGACCGGCATGCACCTGACTCTTACGCACACTCTGAATTCCAGCGCGCATAATCTCGCAATAGTAGGCGGCCTCAAACATGACAAACGCCACCAGTACAGAATAGAAACCACCAACTGGTCGACCGACAATGTGGGGCACCAGAAAATAAAACCAAAAAATGACGAGAATTAGTGGCATTGATCGGAAGAAATTTACATAAGTACCAGCAACGAATGACAGGGGCTTGAACGGCGCCAACCGTGCGAGCGCGAGAATGGTGCCGAGAAAAAGGCCGCCGACGATGGCAACGACCGTGAGTAGTAGTGTGGTTTGCATTCCCTTAAGGAGAAAATGCAAATTGTTGAATATGACGCTTGTGTCGAAATCTTCGAACACGTTACTTGGCTCCAAGCGAAATCATGCCGGGAATTCGAATCCGGCCTTCAACAAATCGCATTAATAACATAACAATTGAAGTAACTATTATGTACAAAAGAGTCGCCGCGGTGAATGCTTCAAATCCTTGAAAGGTATACTCCTCAATCTGTCGCGCTTGTGCAGTTGTTTCCAGCACTCCAATAGTGAGAGCAACCGAGGAATTTTTAAAAATAGTCAAGAATTCGCTAGTGAGCGGCGGTACGATGATGCGATAAGCAACTGGCAATAAAACGTAGCGATAGACCTGAGTCGGTGTAAGCCCCATTGCAAGACCAGCATTTCGTTGTCCCTGGCCAATGGATTCGATTCCTGCACGAACTTGCTCAGCGACTCGGGATGCCGTGTAGAGACCAAGGCAAACAATGGCCGTTGTGAATTCTGGCATGGGTAATTCACGTTTGACCCACATTCCCGCATCGTCAGGCAGCAGCTCAGGAAACACAAAATACCAAAGAAACATCTGAACCAATAGTGGGATGTTTCGAAACAGCTCAACGTACCAGGTGCCTATCGTACGGAGAATTTTATTGTCTGTAGTACGGGCAATACCAACTAATGAGCCCAAGGAAAAGGCCAATACCCAAGCGGAAATTGACACCACAATCGTCCACATAAAACCTGTGGAAAGCCATTCCAGGTAGGGCTCGCGTAGCAATACACCCCAATCCCAGTTGTAGTTCATAGCCGAACCCTTATCACAGTCACCTTAGGAAACTTAGAGAACAGATCGAAAATACTGAGCCGAACTTAGTTTGGGTTCGGCTCAGTAGGATTGCCACTGTAAATCGGGATTAGTGAGGTAAAGCCTGAATTGAAAATGCAGACTCGAGCGTGTCACTCATCGGCATATTGATATTGGTTGGGCCTGGGTTGAACCACTTGTCGTAAATTTCCTTGGCCTCACCTGAACGCATTAGATCTGAAAGCGTAACGACACCGAGACGACGATAAATGGAATCATTCTGTGGAACCATAATGCCATAAGGATCGTAGCTTAAAAAACGCCCAGTAACTTGGAAGTCATCGGGGGTTTTCGATTTAGAAATCAGACCATACAGCAGCACATGATCGGAAGCATATGCGTCTGCCCTTCCGGTTTCCACAGCTAGCCAACCTTGTGGATGATCCTTCACCATAATAGTCTTGATATTTATACCGTTCTCTTTGGCAACACGCTTAACCGCCTTTTCGTTTGTTGTTCCAAGAGAGAGCGCTACAACCTTACCATCCAAATCCTCAATTTCCGTGATACCGGAGTCTTTCTTCGACGCGATTTTGGTACCAGTAATAAAAGTTACCGGCAAATAATCAACTTGCTTTTGGCGAGTTAAATTATTTGTAGTAGAACCACACTCTAAATCGATCGTTCCGTTTGCCATAAGCGCAATACGTGTCTGCGAGGTCACCGGAACAAGATTTATTTTAAGATCAGGCATTTCGACTTCAGCTTTAATTGCATCAATAATTTTCATGCACAAATCGATTGAATACCCTTGGGGTTCACCATCAGAACCAATATAAGAAAACGGCACAGATGATTCCCGGTGGCCCATATTGATCGTGCCGCGTTCCTTGATACGATCGAGTACCGGGGAATCGGCCGCATAGCTGAAAGTGAATCCTGTCAGCAAAACTGCCACGCCAGATGTAAATATACTTATTTTTTTAAACATGCATTCCTCCCGACCCCATGTAACAGCTATGCGAGTCCTGTGATAGTTAGCTCAATTGATCACACCATAAAAATTTGAGACCAAGGAACCATTGATACTATCTGATAGTCGTAGTAGGCGCAAATATCGACAGCTCAGTAACGGCGCGATGAGAATCTGTTGCGCCACGCACAGGCACATGCATCCGTTTAACCCGCACGCACCTGAACTCGTTCACCTATATCATTGAGTATATGGCTCAATTCATCATAGTCAGGGTGCCTCATGCGTAACCAGGCGTTGACCATGCTGCCTGCCTCCACGCCTTGCGTCGGCTTTTGGGAAGTATTGCTCGACAAGGTTCTCACCGTACAGACTGAACACATCTTCGGCGCCTTCGTAACTGAAGATATTGCACCCTTACTGTCTTCGATGATGGCAGGTACAACTTCATGAATCAGGTATTCGCCAACTCTTGTTCACTCCACAACGACCAGGGATGAGTGGATGCAGCAATGATGCACAGGTCGAAGTGTCGCGCGACTGAGGCGACATCGCTCCCACACCGGATAGAGCGGTTTAGAGTGGAAATCAGATTAACGGCAGCGATTGATGCCGATGTTGATCTTATGTTGAAAAAAACAAACAGCTGTGCACCATGAGTAATTCAAGTTTCGGAGTTCATTTTGGCCAAAATTTCCTCGAGCTCACACCCGAACTCGCTGCAAACTTAAGTCATCAAGTTACAGAGCCTGAACAAAGAACTGCGTCACCTTGTCGTCAATAGATTGCATAAGTTCGCTAGCCGGGCAACGTAGCTCGGTTGCATTACTTACTGTACCTCGATTTGGTGCAGTAATTTCTGTGCTTTTTTTTATGCGATGCAACATATGGGGGATACCGATCGCACTTTAGGTTCGACGTCCCCCTTGATGCATAAATAATGCACCGACGAATTTTTAGAACGAGCCTGCAATTTCGTCGATCGGTTGGGTGAATACAGTATCCATTTTTTCGAGAATGGAGTCCACTCGTGTATCCCAAGCAATATTGTTCATGGTGGCGATTCTGTCGGGGTCTTGCAAGTTCGGTTTTCTTTGTGCTGCGCGTTTCAACGCATCTGTAAACTCGATCGCATTCGATGCAATTTCGAGGCCTTCAGAGATTCCTTCTATATTGTCAACATCGGTGCAGACTATTGGAAGGCCTGCGGCTATGTAGTTGTATACCTTCAATGGATTCATACTTTCAGTTAATTTGTTACGCAGATGCGGAACCATACCCACATCAAATCCCCGTAGATAAGCTAAAATTTCGTTGTAGGGAACAACACCGAGCATGTGAACGTTTTTATGCTCTGCAAGTTGCATAGCGTTCGGACCATCTCGTGACGGTCCAATAAAAACAAATGACGCATCGCGCCAGGATCTGACGACTTCGTCTAATAGCATCCAGTCGATTCGATCTCGTAAATTCCCGACGTAACCGATAATCGGACGCGGCAAGTCTGCCAGCGTCGGTGGTAGATCGCGATCTGGCATTTGATAAAATCTTTCCGCACCGTTGGGTACAACATGAATGGCAGGCGCGTGCTCAGCAAACTTTTGAATCTGTGGGGCACAATTCGTGAATACCAGATCGGAGTGAGACAAGGTTGTTGCATAGTTCCGTTCAAGTTTTAACAACTGCTCCGGCTGATCAGTCCATCCTCTTTGATCATCTATCAGGTCCGATACCACACCCCCGAAGCCGATTTTTCTGATCAGTTCCGGAGCGTGCCAAATAACAGGACAGAACCACCCGATTGTCTGACCGGGCAGCATGTCTGCAGCAGCCATTTCGTTGCGAACGTAGTCCACGTAGTCTTGTTGGTGCCCGATTGGCCTACCACAGAGGATCTGTGAATTGGGTGATGATGACATTATATAGGTTCGAGACTGCAAATAATCAGTGTCACCGACTCCAATCTGCCGATCAAAAAGATTACATAGAATCTGATGCTGTTGACTGTTTGTGTCCGCAAGTGGCATCCTAAAATTCTGCTCTATGTCTTGTGTTGACATGGGCGCGTCCAGATGCAATATCTTTCTAATGCGACCAGATTTTAACAGATATCGGATAACCATATCTGATCGTCTGCCGTAAATACCGGTGTCGTTTTGCTTCCAGAAAAACACGATGTCGTAAGAGCGTTGGTGCGCTGCGGCAACATCAGTTTCCGGTCTATGTTTTCGATCGGTTACACTCAGATTGATAATGTTGGATAATTCGCTAGCCATATTATCTGTTGCCGGATTCACTTGAGACAGTGCTTCAGCCATATTTAGTCTGCAAAGGCGTTTTTCACGATATACGTCTTCGAACAGACTGAGCATTTGTGTTAGCACTAGGCTGCTAGGACGAGATGATTCACCAGCCTGTCCCATGGCACTACCAAGTCGCACCCTGTTTACTGTAGAGCTGAGCTCATTTAAGAAAAAGGTTCTGATCTCTCTTTTTCCGCCAACTCCCTGAGACTGGTAATGGCGAATTCGATCGGCTAATTGGGAAGAATCCACTACATCAATACCACCCAGTAGCGCCAGATCGCGAGTTGGAGGCGTGTCGGTTGCAAGCACCGGGATTCCGAGTGCGGTCGCATCTGAAATTTTTGCCGGTATCTGGTACTGCGAAATGGCGTGTTCGGTGTCCTGTATCAGTGGTACGAGATCTGCCGCACTTAGCAAAAAAGGCAGTTCTTCAAATTCGCAGTCACCATGAAAAACAATTCTGGCATTGGGATAATTATTAAATTGAGCTTTAACCCGACTATCGGCTATCCCCCCCACGATGTGAAACACAATTGACTTATCATTGATTTCGTGTAATGCCTTGGCAACTTCAAAAATACCCTTATGTGGTCGGGGAGTACCGATAAACACCAGGGCGAATTCGCCGGACTGAATGCCCAGTCGATCCCGAGCAGCTGCACGTGTCTCCGGACAAATGTTAAATTTCGACTCATCGCGCGCATGTCGAACGATGTGTCCGCCGAATTTCTGCCTTAAAGCGATGTTGGAAACAGTAATAGCATCAAATTCGCTAATAAGGGATTGGCTATAGCGGGTTGCCAGTTCTTCGTAGGGTTCTTCGAGCGCTTTGCCAGCGTCTGCCGAAATTTCTGCAAACGAAGCTGATGTTTCATCGGTAAAGAATGATAGCTCATTATCGTCAATATCCAACAGCATCGGGCAATCGCTGCTGTTCTTAATCAATGTACCGAGGTATATTGAAGGTAGTCGAGGCTTGCACACATACACCATTTTATATTTACGGGTAGAAGCCAACAAGTTTGCTTTCGGCACAAAGTCTTCCATGCTGGAACATCTGAATGCCCTTACATTTAACTTTTCATTTCTTAAGGGTGCCCACAAATCTTTCCCAAATCGGGACCAGATCGGACCGATAAGGTCAACTTCCCAGTCCTTTTCCAGAAGCTTATACAGAACATATGCCCGACCGACCGGATTGTGCGACAGATCCCAAGTCACTACAGCCACTCGTCCCTTTTTTCTGGAACGTTTGGGTGGCTGAGTCGCGGCCGAAGCAGATTCGACCAGGCTTGAAGTGGTATTGTCCGATCGCTGCTGCTTACGGTTACTGATCGCAGTGGCAGTCGACGCCAGAGTTTGCAAATTTCGCGAAATTCTCGCTATTTGAACGTCTTTAGGATGCATTCGTGTTCTTGTCCAATTTTGCCTGAACCCATTAAATCTAATCGGGACTCGTAAGTTTATATATCGACAGAATTTTCTACCAAAACGAAACCTAAACTCCTTACATCGTTCATTTCATTGTCGGGTTCCGCCTCGCAGCTAAGTATTAACTTGTGGGTGCCAGCCGAGTCTTCATCTATCAGCAATACTTCATTTTCCTGATCGCGCTTTATGTATACATTTCTGACCTCGTTGGTCAGCTCGTTTAGAATCATCAAGTCTTTACCATCCGATGATTCCATCGGGGGTATATAGGTTTTTACGGAAAGGCGACGAACATTTTCAACCTGGAGCCTTACACTTGGGCTCAACCAACCATCGTTGCTCGGAGGTTCATTCCATTTTACGACTGATAACAAACCGGCGTCGAGTTTCATACTTTCCCTCGATTTTACTGAGCCATCAACCGAAAAAATAACTATGCTAACGCTGTCTTCTGATTCCAACTCCACATTGGCATATCCGTTTTGCAGAGGTTGCTCAGTAAGATCATATTCGTCGACGCACACCAAAGGAAGTGCAGTTAGGGCCAACTGTATCGCGTCGGGATTCTCTAGTGGGCTCCACACATCACCCTGCTCGATGAACCATTTGTTTCGATTTAACAGAAAAATTAGATTTAGTGCCATCATATCCATTAAGTAGGAATTTACATTTATCGAACCTGGATATATGCAGCAATAATTAAGCCACGAACAAGCAAACTAAATCGAGTTGGAGCGGCCTTTCGGAGAATAATACGGAAGAGTAAATAGAGTAAATTTGTAACTGATAAAGCTCTGGTGAGTTTGATTTTCAATGGAGAGAAAAACACTTACCAGCAGTCGGTTCAATCAACGATCAGCGGTAAACAACAGCCTGTTCAATTGAAGCCGCATCACGCCATTGGGGTAATTTACAGGCTAGAAAATTTTCAATGAACACAGTGTCGGACTCAAACAAGTCAATCATCTCGGCAATTTGGGCTGCGCTGACTGCCGGAAAACTGGAAGATGATTGCACCGTGTTTCGAGACAGAATTTTCTGTTTTGAATTGATTTTCTGCGATGCCAGCTCCTGACCAATTTCCTTGCTCATATCGATGACTCCAAGATCGGTAAATATCTTGGATAGAAAGGACGACGCATCAGTTTTCAGATCATCGTACAAATAGACAAGTAGATTGCCCCCAAAAACATCTTTCCAATAATTAACGTGACGCTGATAATGGCCTATGTCCTGGATGCCAAACTTCGCATCAACATTGTCAATTTGACTATCAGCGGTTAATCGACCCATTGCAAAATGATGATGGAAAGCTGATATTGCGCGAGTAACAGGGTTTCTCAGTACCAGTATTATTTTCGCATCAGGTGACATTTTTTTTATGAATTCCGCGGTATTCCTGGGTACCACGTTGGGATCAAATGGTTTGCAGTTTTCTCTCACCCACATATAGTGTGGTGTCGATTCACCTACATACTTATGCGAACCCGAAAAATCGAAATTGTCAAGATACTTTTCTACAGCGCTAGCATCTTCGTAGTTTGCGATTCTGTTGAAGAAATTCAACTCCTTCTGCGCCGACATAAAGATATCGTTGTGTTGTTTTAAAGCACGATGTAGCCAGGTTGTACCTGATTTCTGTGCGCCAGCTATGATCAAATTGGGCGTATTCATAATTGACAATTGAATCTAAAATTGAAATAAAAAATACTTATCCGATATGCTCAACACTATATACATTGTTTTGCAATTTCAGATAAATTATTTGGATTAACTTGCGGTAGAAGCTCAATTTCGGCCAACTCAAACAGTTTTTCCAACTCTTCACAAACTATAACAAACCCTTTGTGCCGTAAAACTTCGATATTTTTCCGTCCTGAGTATTTCGAATTCAACGTTGCACTATCCCCAGCGCAGTAGTGATTGTAGTAATCAAGATCACAAACTGCACTGATAGCCCAGTAGCAGGTTGCCATGTAGTCACCATAAATTTCGATAATTTTAGTGCCCGGCTGGCAAAATACGATATTTGTCAGTCCAGCCCCGTGCGCTGCGACTACCACCTCTGCAGTTGCAAAAATCTCAGCTTGCTGCTGAATGCTGTACCGTTCTGGATAAACAACCCGAATTCCATACTGTTGCAAAAAAGAAATCAACTCAGATTCGTTATCTATGGATCTTCCATTTTTAGCATCATCACCTCGTGCCAGATACAGTCGCTCGCCCGTACCACCCTTGCGATTTACGGGTCTGATTTTTCGATTATCAGTGTTGAGAAATGTAGTCTGTAGAAATTCTGGAACCCATGCACCCAGTTTCATTGCCATAGCGTTGTGAAAATTTGGCACAATGATTTCATCCGCGCTCAGATAGGGTGTTCCTTTCGAGATCTCAATAATCTGTTCTTTCCGGATTCCCAGATGCTCCATGGTGGACTTTTGAAAACTCGTTTCACCCTTCAAGACTACCACTTTGTCTTGCTCTGAAATCTGATAACCAGATTGTGAAAATAATGCAAAGGATGGAAAAATATCGAGCATCCAGTGATAGAAATTGCTGAAACCTCGGTTCCCCACAAAAAACAAACGGCCGTCCACCGCCATTGGTTCAATATGGCTACAGACTGTACGAATCAGTTCAACATTACCCCGTGAGTGCCTGTTGATGACGGTATTGTTGCTATCGGTAACCACTCGATTGAAGCCATCGAACCAAATAGTGCCATCTGGGACACTGTCAATCACTGCCTCTGACGACCGAATGGTACGGCGGTCGAAAAAAGAGTGATGACCGATACTAACGCAATTGGGTTTTGTCAGTTCCCTTTCAGTCGATTTATGGCAAACCGTTGTGTTGTAAGCTTGACTCGGGTGATCCAATGATGTGGTTCCGGATGAACTGTCGGTAGTGAAGTAGCGCAAATTAATGCTGTCCGGCAACACGCCTGTATAGCAGCTCTCGGCGTTAGCAATTTCTCCCTGTTTCTCAAAAAGCTCACCCATCGCTCGGTATAGAATCATCAGTCCCGGATGTTGTTCCAGAGCCTTTGCAAGATTAGATTCTGCCTGCGTCAGTTCACCTGAATTGATAGACTTCAAAGCAAGATTGTAGAAATGATCAGCAGCTGCGCGATCCAGCACTTGCTTGCAGTCGGAATTTGCCCTATTTGCGGCTGCTGTATGTGTGTCTATGTTCAATATTGATACCGGGAATTCACCAGTGGAGGTATGGTTTTTTGGCTGATTTTAATGCGATTTCGACGCAAATCTTATGCCACTGCAAATTTGAGTAGCATGGCGAACAGATCATTACCGGCCTGAATGGTTCAGTAATGCGGCATACCAATCCTCACCATCTGTACTTGAATACAAATTGTATATTTATTGATTTTTAGTTAGCACTCAGGCCGGTATGCGAGCCTCAACCGGTGCGCGGATCAAACGCGTTGGATTCAGAGGCATTGCATAGCGCTTCATAAATATTGCGCCCCTGTTTCCTTGCTGTGGATATGTAACTCGGATGCGACAGAAGTTTTCCGCGCCAGTGAGTGAGCGAAAAC
Source organism: Phascolosoma agassizii (assembly GCA_035593235.1). Taxonomy (NCBI): domain Eukaryota; kingdom Metazoa; phylum Annelida; class Sipuncula; order Phascolosomatiformes; family Phascolosomatidae; genus Phascolosoma; species Phascolosoma agassizii. Next base: position 1,780 of record JAVJHY010869225.1, on the reverse strand, counting down.
ACCCAGATATCTTTTGCATGGTTTAGGCCATGCGGATAACCACCTGCACTTAACACTGATCCTTAATCGGTCTGCTCTTCGGTACCTGATGTCTGTGGCAACTCATGATCAGTTAATCGGTACAGAGTTTCAACCTGATGCCTGAGTGTCGTATTTTCAAGCTCCAGCTTTCGCATTGTATCTCTCAATGATGCTACGTCCAATTCTAGTATTGATAGTGAGTTGGTATCATCAAAAGTAGATGTAGTAGAGCTAACTGCAGCTGGCTCACTCGGCGCGCTGGCAGTAATCACTGGTGTACCGCTAAACAAGTGTGCAATTCGTTCACCACGTTGCCCAGGTGTGCCAAGGTGCATCGAATAAGGTACTTCGCGCTCACAGAGTCGATCAACACAATGGTTCAATTCTTCCTTGTCACTGAACTGTTCCATCCGTTGCGTGCGGGTAGATAACTCACTAAGGGTTTGTGGGCCGCGTAGCATCATGATGCACAGGACTGCTTGTTGCTTTTTGCTGAGCTTTAGCTGTGTTATGAATTGCTGACCGTATTTATCGGCACGTGAGCCATGCTCTTTGCGCACAAAATTCTTTTCTTCCAGCTCTCTTAGGGCGCGTAGTATTTCGCCTTGGTGGTAGTTGGTGACAGGATCACGGCTGGATTTTTGATTGCAGGCGGTAATGACGCTGTTGAGTGTTAACGGATACTGGTCTGGCGTGGTCAATTGCTTTTCCATTAACGCGCCGAGCACGCGTAGCTCGATAGCGAGCAACTGCGGAGGGTTGAGGTTGTTTGCATTGCTGTTGTTGTCTGAGCTATCTATGTCTTGCATTACAATTCCGCTGTTATATTGCTATTATAGTTTGCTTACGGCAAAGCGCAGCTGTTTAGAGTAGCTTGGGCAGTCAGTTAGACATATGTCTCCCCTTGGTTTGAATCGCTATTAATACAACAACATAATCCAGCATACATCGGCATTGTCTGTTACACACAACTTAGGTCCAACGACAGGTATTCGAATATAAATCCTTCCACGTATGCCAGGAACTCCTGATGTTCGCTGATCACATCAATTAATTTAGCAACTGTGCGCCAAAAAAGGTGAAATTAAATGGGAATGTGTTAGAATTTTGGGTTTTGCGTCGCTCCAGTGCACGCACACCTAGCGAACACAGTGCATGAGCACGCTGTCAGCACAACCTAATCTGGACAACCCGTGAAGACACCCAAACGTATAGAGCCTCTAGTTCAGGATGGACTGGTCGATGAAGTCCTGCGACCGCTGATGAGCGGTAAGGAAGCCATTGTGTATCTGGTGCGGTGTGGCGATGAAACTCGTTGTGCCAAGGTTTATAAGGATGTGGCTGTCCGTAGTTTCAAGAAGGCCGTCCAGTACCAGGAAGGGCGCAAGGTTCGAAACAGTCGTCGCCAGCGCGCCATGGAAAAGGGTTCACGCTTTGGGCGTGGTGAACAGGAAAAAGTCTGGCAGACTGCCGAGGTGGAGGCGTTGTATCGCCTACGTGATGCCGGCGTCCGCGTACCAGAGCCGTTTGGCTGTTTTGATGGTGTGCTGCTGATGGAATTGATCACCGACGAGGCCGGAGAGGTAGCGCCGCGTTTGAATGATATCCTGATACCCGTTGAGCGTGCAGTTGAAGATCATTCGACGATTATGCACTATGTTTTGCGCATGCTGTGTGTTGGCCTCGTACACGGTGATTTGTCAGAATTTAATGTGCTGATGGCGGCTGACGGCCCTGTGATCATCGACCTGCAGCAAGC
>JAVJHY010868186.1:0-16540 GCA_035593235.1 Phascolosoma agassizii | reverse complement strand
CTCCATAGGGTTTGATTTCACACAGATCACCAACGCTGATTTGAGGTGTGTTGAACGAGGGTTAAACTATCGACCTAGCAAAATGTCTTGATATGGACACACCAAATCAAGTAGCCTTTGCTCAGCATCCTTCTGTTGAACATTGGATTTGAAGCCGTCTATTGTTTATTCGTTTTTGACCGTCTCTACTACGGCTAAGGAGTGTGAATCATGACGGTTGCTGAGAATTCTTCAATTTGGTGTTTTAGGTCAGTGTAAGTTTCCGCTTACTAACGGAGCGAACTATCCGCAGGTATTTATATAGATCTGAATGGTTGTTATGTGTGCCAAATGAAATTTTTTTAGTACCACCCTCTGCATTGAACCCTAGAGCGTCTGCTATAGCTTCAATAATTGTCGATTTTCCACTTCCGTTTTCACCTACTATAAACGTAACTGAAGGTGAAAATTCCGGACAATCCAATTGATTTACCGCAGGAATTGAAAACGGGAACTTTTCGTAGTCTACGATGGATTCGTGCTTTAGTGATACCTCCCTGAAAAATGTTTGAACTTCCATCTCATTTATTTCTAGTTGTCACCTGCGACGTATAACGCACCAGTTCACCGGCGGAAATGGAGCACAGCGGAATGACGTCCGAGTGCAGCGACTTGTCAGCGTTTGTGAGTTTCAGTGCTTGGCTTATCAGTTCAACCAATCGCTACAATTCCAGCTCAATTCTGATTCCAATTTTATTATTTCAGGCTCAAAAATGATCCTAAGATAATCACTCTCCCTTTTACTGATGCTTGAAACATAGGATCGCGAATGCACATTTTTAGCTACAACACTTTTTAATTGGGTTACTCCCAGAAACTCACACACTTGATTAAGAGTCTGATCTGGTTTTTGTTTTAAATCGTCATTTTTTACGATCAAGACTCTGTCTTTAGGAAAGTAATCCCAAAGTCCTCTTAACTGCTCTAAATAAAATCCCCTGTCGATATAAGAATACACTCTGTGTTGCAGTGGTAGTGCCTCACAACACCTTTCTTTCTCAATGTTTATTGCATCCCAAAACGACAAGTTATCAGCATTTCTTGAACGTTCCATATTCCAATGCGAATAGGCTCTTTCGATTGGATTTCTTAACAAAACAATTAATCTCATATTGGGGTTGTATTCCCAAATTCTTCTTGGTGATTTACTCCAATACATATATATGGGAGTAGCTTCACCCAAAAGCTTGTGTGATTCTCCAGGACTAAAAAAGGCATGATACTTGGAATAATCAGGTTTGTTGAGAGAATAATTTAATTCATTGTCAAAAAAATGAACTTCCTTTCTGTCCGCCATACAAATTTCATGATGCTCTCTCAAGTAGGCATCTAATGCGGATGTTCCTCCCTTCTGAGTGCCACAGATGGCGAAATCAACCGTTCTCTTGTTTGAGGAAATCATTTTAGTTCTTCGACATATCTGTTAACAACCAGGCTCATAAAACACAATCATTGTGAATGCTAGCGGTTAGTTCACCGGCATTTAACACGAGGTGCGATTTTCGGTGGAGCCCCGGTTCGCACCGTGTGTCAAATGTCCGAGTGCAATTTTTTGTTAGAAGCTGACGCGCCATGTTCAAATTTATTCAACAGGGAATCTACAGCTATCCACAAGTATTTATAATTTGAGAGTAACTAATGCAAGTGATATACCGATTGCACAAGAAAGTGACCATGATAGCTCCAACCATCATGTGCACGATACAAAGGAGATAAAAATACGGTGAATAACACTATTAACAGGACGTTTATTAAATAATACCCAAGTTTGGTGAAACCCTCACGACTTATCGTTTTGTTTGGTATTAACAATTCGATTACTGTTGCAACCAGTCCGAAAACATAGATAAGTGTCAGAATTTGCCATACTTCCCGCGATAAAAATTTAACTACTCTGTATTCAATCAGAGATATCACTACAAGCAATACAACAAGAAACAATAAACTATGCTGAATTATTCTAGTTGCCCTTAGAATGCGTTTTCTTCTGTACCAATTATAGATAGCGACTACTATTACACAAACTGCCATCACTTCCGGTGCATAGTTCCATTGCACCAGATATGTAGATATCTGTCGCATTACGACACCAAGCTCAGATTGAGATCCTAGCAATTCGTAATACCTTCCAAGAGACTTCTAATGTTTAGCTCACCGGCAATAGACGCAGAAGCGGTTGTGGCGTAGCCACGTTCGCGCCCTGTGTCTACTGTCCGAGTGCAGCGTTGGGTTAGACGTCCGCTGCAAAGGCATAATCATGTGCTCTTTTCAGAGCATAACTTACCATGCCCCTAATTTCAGGGCATATACTCATCTGATTTTCAACGCTCGTTTGTAGATATCCAATCTTGTGTTCGGCTGGATTCTTCCGTGTAATTCGGATGGCGGAAATGACACGATGTTGGATTTCATTTAACGCTATCACCTGTCGCAGCATATTCTCTGCGCTAGTATCTGAACTAGCAGTAGCAACGCGGATCGAAATTGTTATCTCATTAGCCAAAGATTCATAGAACTTCGGTTCAAAGGTTATTCCTGAACTGTCCAGTATTTCAGATAAGCTTCTAATAGTATGACTCCGATTTATTATATATCTCGATTTAAATTCGCTTAATTCCTAGCCATAAAGTCAATACGGCACATCATCGTCCGAATCGGGACACCCTCAGTGTCTAATGAAAGAACGTCTAACGCCAAGTTCACCGGCATTTGACACATAAACGGCTCTGGCGACAGCCAGGTTCGCGCCTTGTGTCAAATGTCCGTGTGCAACATTTTGTTAGACGTCATATTTGGAATTCAGCGAAGTGAATTAATCCCTTTGCATCCACTTTTTCGTAGACGCTGTTGAATTTTATCACTGTCGATATTCATTCGAAATTATAAGGTATGTATCGTCTACCATAACTGGTGCAAGTTGAAGATCCGGCACCCAATCACCACCAATCGCCTCGCCCGCAGTGTTCCAACGTGCCGCTCGACGCCAGCTGATATCAAGATCCTGATCGATGCAGGCAAATTCAGCATAGGTGATTTTAAAGTCTCTGCACGGGGTGTAAACTCTAACCCAACTTAGATCAGATAATAAATAGTTACCGCTCGAATACGGAAACATAAAAGCTTTCAAGCCATTTCTTCTAAGAATAAATACTTAATGAGAGTACCAGTCAACAGTCTTAACTTTTCCATAAGGTATGTCTTATAAGCGTACTCTAATTTTCGCCTGCTCTTTAGATTTCTCACTTGGGAGTAGCGATAAAATAAATACTGATATTGCTGCCGTAATCCCAAGAAGAGAAAGAACAGCGACAATATAAATATGTTTTTTCTTCCGTTCCATATATCCCGCGAAGAGATTTTACACAGCTACAATAAATCGGACAGATTGCACGAAGTCTGACACTGAAGCTAGTATCATGTTACAAAAGCGTGCCAATTCCGCCACTGACGTATAACGTCAAGTTCACCGGCATTTGACTCGCGGTGCGGTTCTGGGCGGAGCCCAGGTTCGCGCCGTGTGTCAATTGTCCGCGTGCAACTTTTTGTTATGTGTCTCTTGTTAGATGTACGTCCCGCGATTCTTTTGTTTTCAGAGATCTAATCGATTTTGGATCTATCTGAGCATAGTTGTCAGGTATGCTAAGACACATCAATGCTGCTTGGTCTTGTTGTTGTTTTTGAGTCAGGATATTACTGACTCTTTTACTTCCAATATCAATTTTGCAATTGCCAAGTCATGCTCTTTCGCTTCGAAAGCCCCATGCTTTGAGTTGTTAGATTAGTCAGATATTCAGCAATTTTTTCTGGGGCCTGATATTTCATGGCCATGCTAAATACGATTGGCAAATAAGATGTATACTCATCTCTTACTCATTCACCATCTGAAATACCTATTGGATCCCACTTGTAAAAGAGTATTTCATCGATTCTCTTATAAAGCTCAAGATGATCTGGTGGAAGCTTCTTACCCGTGTCGACTAAGACTCATAACGCCAAGTTTACCGGTATTTGACACATAAGCGGTTCTGGCGCAGCCAAGTTCGCGCCTAGTGTCAAATGTCCGTGTGCAACTTTTGTTAGTCGTCCCATACATGCTGAAATCAATAACCGCGTTTTAGTGCATCAAACGATTTTTCGTTGACACGATTTAGTGCCTCATAATTCTGGTTTTTGGAAAAATACGGCCCAAGGTGCATTCCTCCCTTTCCCATTTCATGAGTAAATGACATAGACCATGCCATATTTTTCGGAAATACATGCAAGTCCATCAAATCCTGCTCAATGTCCAGCTTCGGTAAGGTTCTACTACAGTACATATTTTTCCATTCAAAATTCCCATCCTCATGTACAACTATATAGTCTCTAGCCTTTTGACATAAGTAATACTCATATGCAGATTTTCCATTGAGTTCATGCCTTAGTGACTCCCACATAAATCTCTTTCCCCCATATTTAGGGTGAAAACATTGGCACCATTTATTGAACAATTCACTCTTCTTCGGATCCAGAATGAGATCCATATATGTGAAATCCATTTAATTCAATTTTTTCAGAATTAAGAAATCTTTAAGGGACGTCTAACGACAAGTTCACCGGCATTTGACATACAAGCGGTTCTGGCGAAACCAGGTTCGCTCCTTGTGTCAAATGTCTGCGTGCAACGCCATGTTATACGTCAGACTTATCGGACAACACGCGCCTTGAGGTGGGACTCTCGGGTATTGTGCTTTATTAAACGTCAACACTAGCATCTCTCTCATAATAGTTTTTTCGCGTTATCCAAAATACAGCTGCCACCGACATTGCTAGAACACCACTCCAAATCATATTTTTAATATACTCGATCCAAGCTGCATTTGTAGGAACACCATCAATTCGATAGTCAACACCATTTGCGGAATAACCAGAACCACTTGAACCAGTGGTAATACTATCTAAACCAATTACCGCGAAAATCAAGGCACCAAACACAAAACCAATCAAGGAATATGCTCCAAATGAAAAAATTGACAATCTATTAAATATTAGTACCACCGATAACCCTATGGTCATTGAAGCTACTAGAGAAACTAACCAGGCAATCAAAAATATAAATCCTAATTCAGACAGGTCATCTAGCTTAAACATGCTACGTTTATTCACAAAACCTATAACTACCATAAACATTATAGGTACAATAAATAGTACCGGTGCAGCTAAGCTAGAAAATAGTAAAAACAAAATATCTCGCAAATATTTCTTCATATAATTATTTCTGTGACAATTCAAATATCAGACGTATAACGTTTAGCTCACCGGAAGTAGACACACAAGCGGTTGTGGAGTAGCCACGTTCGGCCTCATGTCAAACGTCCGCTGCAACGGTGGGTTATGCGTCTCGCATAATACGACTAAACTGAACACATTGGACAAATCATGTTTCACATTTCAAAATATGAGATGATTCTTATGAATCAATGTATTTCAACAACTATCTCTTCTTGAAGCAGTTCAAAATTCTGAGTATTGAAATCCGATATTTTTCCCTTGACTCGGAAAACACCATTATTCTCAAGTTTCACCTCAACGGTGACTGAATAAAGTACGCCAGTCTTACCTTTTTCAGTACTTTCTACCAGTGAACCAATCCTGCTCTCCAATTCATTTTTCGAACATTCCCGCAACAAATTCAGCTCGGCGTTTAGGATTGAATACGCTTCGGATTTATCCATTAGAAAAGCTCTGATCGACAAAGATCTGGAATTGGGATATTGTATTTTACAACAGTACCAGGCAGACAACTTTTACGGATGACCTAAAAAGACGTATAACGTTAAGTTCACCGGCATTAGACACGTGGTGGGGTTCTGGGCGGAGCCCAGGTTTGCGCCATGTGTCTAATGTCCGAGTGCAACGCTTTGTTAGGCGTCGTTATACAGTTCACTTCGAACCTCCATCAAAAGCTTGCCAAGCCTGTTTTTACTTTTTCCATCACGCCCCGCTCCCCAATTCTTATCGAAGTGAGATTTCTCAACTAGCTCGCGTCGCCTCGTACTGAGCAAGATTTGCTTGAGCTTAGAATGGGAAAATTTCATCATAAGGGCATATTTCATGACAGTATCACGGTTTACATCCCAGCTCGGATCAATTGTAACTTGCCGAGACTGCCCCATATCCTTTGCCTGTTTCGGCGAAGAAGCATTCCTGATTTTCTCACGATAATCTGCGTCATTGAATTTCATCGCCTGGAAATAGTGTTCTACGGAAGGCCAATAAACTCCGTTATCCTCAAAACCCTGTGGGTAGATATTGGATAACTCATAGAACGGATGGTTCTTCGAGAAAAAAGATAGAATTAACCATCAGTAGGAAATACGCCTGGTTCTTGTAGTAGGCGCGTGATTTTCGTGCCACCTATCTGCAAATGTTATCTGATTTAATTATCCAATTTAATGAACTTACCATCCTCGTTTTTTACAAAAGCGACGCCTACCTCATGCTCCAGTAGGAATAACCAACTATCGTCTTCCCGTAGTACAGCTCCTAGCGACACATAGGATGAATTGTTTGAATCATCCATATATTCATCAGTTTCTTCTCCTGTGGTAAATCGCCACCCGCTATCATCATCAGAGTCCGGCTCTTCTCGATACATATAACCAACAAACTGACCTTCGTACAGTATATTGTTAGTTACGAAGCATCGTTTAATGTACTTGTCAGTTATTGATGGTACAGGGTCATCTAAATCTGTGCTGATAATGTGACACCCTCGGAACTCGATCAAATCTTTGTACTTAAGATCTTTTATATACGCGGGATCATTGTCCAAGTAACCAGTAAACAATCCGTCTTTTACATTGGCTATTTCTACCCACATTCTTTCAGCTCTAGGGTCATCTGGATCAACTGAATAAAACTTAAAAATCAATTTAGCTTGATTTCCCACTTTCAGTCGCGAGACTACTTCCTTTGATGGCTTATGGAAGGTATAGGGAAACTCATCAGCTATCTTCTGTGCATCTACCAAAACCCAGCTTTTGTTCTTCACTATTTCTCCATTAGTTTCTAGAGATATCGCTGAGAAAAACCGAACTTCTTCAAGTACCCTGGCTCGACGTGATGTCTGCTTGGTAAATCGTCAACATTCATCAATTTCTAGCCTAACGCTTAGCTCAGCGGCGCTTGAGGCGGCGGCTCGTTCTGGCGTCAACCAGGTTCGCCGACGGGTCAAGCGTCCGACTGCAGCGCTGGGTTAGATTTCACCCGCTAGATAACGACTGTTCTTCATAATGCAATTAGCACTCTAAGCAGCCTTGATTCGTTTGACTTTCAAATGCTCTTTTTCTTGCATTGCTATCCATAGATCGTATTGCATTTGCTGGCTGAGCCAACTTTCAGCCGTCGTACCAAACGCTCGCGATAGTCTTAGAGCCATATCAGGACTGATACCAGAACGACCATTTAATATTGCTGATAATGTCTTGCGCGTCACTCCTAACGCCTCTGCTGCTGCTGTAATTGTTAGTCCAAGAGGTTCTATCCAGCCTTCTCGTAAAACTTCGCCAGGATGTGGTGGATTGTGCATTCTCATATGCTATACCTCAATGATAATCTTCTAGATTCACGTCCGTAATATCGAAATCGGTAAAACGGAAAGTGATTCTCCAATTCTTGTTGACCCTTACACTCCAAGTGTTTTTGAGCTTCCCTTTAAGTTCGTGCAAATAGAATCCAGGTGCATCCATGTCTTTGGGACTTTCTGCGACATTTAGACGAGCAAGCAATATGCGAATTCTCTGAGCATGCTGCGAATTGATTCCTGAAGTTTTACCAGTTTCAAAGTATCGCCGAAGTCCATGATGTTTAAAATGCTTGATCATTGCATACTGTAACATGCAACGTATCATGTTACAATATTGAAATGTCAGCTTATTGGTCCGATGTTTAAATTACTAAAATTCATGCAGAAAAATATATGAAATTTAACTAACCGATATTGATAATTATGTTGGTACGGCTGGAGTCACACAGACATTACCGTGAAATTTAACGCTGAGTCCACCGGCATTTGACACTCAAGAGGTTCTGGAGCAGCCAGGTTCGCGCCGTGTGTCAAATGTCCGAGTGCAACGATTTGTTATGTGATTTATGATGCATAGTAAAGAATGTAACCCGAATAAATTAACTCGCTGCTATTGCTCACTCTTTTAAACTCATTCTGAACCTCACTCACAGACTTATAAGGTAGCGGTATGCCATTGTCCTCTGCGAAGTAAAATAGACGCCAAGGATCGATACCATCCAGCTCTCCGTTTTTTCCAATATCAAAATCGATAGTTTCGTCCTGATGCAACATTTCGACTCCATATCCATGCTTACGATACTTGATCCCAGTTTTAGATGTACCTGACCATTCAATTTTTAATTGAGCCCAATCATGAACCGTTATCGGTAGTCTAATTTCCAGATCTATGGCCAACTGTGTAAAGAGCCTTTGCGAGGTTTCCACATAACTTGCTATTGCTGCTTTGAGTTCGGGATTCATCTTTTACACATAACGTTAAGATCACCGGCATTTGACACATTAGCGGTTCTGGCGGCAGCCAGGTTCGCGCCTTGTGTCAAATGTCCGTGTGCAACTTTTTGTTAGACGTCACCTGCTTGGTACAGACATGGACCAGTTATCTCCAGACCCCTTTGTCGCAGCTTCCAATATAATCTTACGTGCTTCGTCGTACGACATCGGTGCGTCCAGTACGTAAAAACCTATAGTCCAATGTGTGCCGTCCGACAGATTACCGTCAAAGTGATAAAGCCGTTGGTGCGGCTTATGATTGCCCGAGGCCAATGAAGCAGAATTTGTGACTTCGTTACTCCCCATCGATATTGAATAGAGTATTTTCTCGGCATCATCTGTTGCATAGAATTCGTAAAACCATGCTTCCTCGGATTTCAGCGGCTCAAAGTATTCATACGCCCGTACTCTCGTACCATTTATTAAAAGTTGTTCTCGACAAAACGATTGTCTCCTATTCAACCCCTTCAACGAACCGGTTCTTCGCAATGTGAAGAGTTGTTTGCGCAATTCATCTCGGGTCGTGAGGCCACCCGAGCCGTGATAGGCCTGTATCAATCTAGGAAGAACCTCCCAATCTTCCGGTGCAAGAACCCGATATTGTTCCAATGCCTGTATCGCTTTCGAAAATCGACCAGAGAGAATAGCTGCAGTCCCAAGGTTCCATAGCACTGATTCCGTCTCCTGTCGAAGACTTAAATATTTGTCGAATAGCGGAATAGCCCCTTCAAAATCCTTCGATTTGAAAAGTTCAGAGGCTTTGTTGAGGATTACCTCTGGGTTTAGTGATTTCTCCGCCGATACAACTGGAACCATCATCCATAAGGCGACTACAAACCAGCATAGTTGATTTACACTCATACATGAATACCTGAGTCGGAAGATCACACGTCTAACGTCTAATTCGAAATCAGAATAATACGTTAAACCACATCACTCTGACGAATAAACTCGATAGAACACCCGCAAACTTGCCTAACTCTCATCATACATGCTAAAACACGTCATCAATTTCAAACATAAGGATAGTGTTCGATCATGCCTAATACATCGCCACTAATGGCTACTGTTCGAGAGAAGCTCCGCATTAAACATTATAGTATTCGCACTGAAAAATCTTATTTCTATTGGATCAAATTCTACATTCGGCTCCATCATTAAAATGGGAACGGAGGGATTAATGAGAAATCCTCCCGCCCCCTTTTTTCCTTTCTTTTTCTTTTCTTTTTCTTTTCTGATCTTATTCGGAGCACTTGACTATGACAATTCCCAGCCGTCGGTTTGTCATCGACACTGACACGGCATCCGATGATGCTGTCGCAATTATAATGGCACTCAATCACCCGGAAGTTGATGTTGAAGCTCTAACTATCGTCTATGGAAATGTCCCGTTAATCCAAGCCAGCATCAATGCGCGCTACACTTTAGAGCTTTGCCGTCGGCGAGTACCTGTGTATGAAGGCTGCAGCCGACCACTGATCAGGGATGTAGCACATGCCGAGTGGTTTCACGGGCCCGATGGCATGGGTGATATGAATTACCCGGCACCGGAGTCAAATGCCGAAACAACGTCTGCCATCGATGAATTGATCTACCGATTTCAACGGGAACCAGGAAAATTAACCCTGGTGACGCTGGGTCCGCTAACCAACATTGCTACCGTATTACAGCGAGAACCACGATTTGCCGAGTGGGTGCAACACTGTTTTATTATGGGTGGTGCGGCCTGCACTACCGGCAATGTCACGCCCGCCGCAGAATACAATATATGGTGTGACCCTGAAGCCGCGCATATTGTTTTTCATTCGGGCATGCCGATCACGATGATTGGTTGGGAATTGAGTTGTGGTGATGCGACACTGGATGATCAGGAAATAGAAGAGATACGCGGTCTCGGTACCGAGTTAGCCAGCTTTGCCATGGATTGCAACTCGCATGCGCTTACAGCCGTTAGAGAGATTCAGGGAGAGGCAGGTCTTGCACTGGCAGATCCAGTGGCGATGGCAGTTGCACTGGATGCCGATAGCTGCGGTAAACGGAGCACGCATTTTGTCGATATTTCGCTGGATAAATCACTGACACGCGGTATGACAGTGGTTGATCGACTCAATGTTACCAACAGCGCACCCAATATCGAGGTGTGCTGGGAACTGAATGCTGTCCTCTGGAAACAAATGCTTAAGCAATCACTGCAGTTTCAGCAAGAATCCTAAGAGTCTGCCCCAGTATAAGTCCTTGCAGTCTCAGTATTCCTGTTGTAAATAACGTGCGCCCAGATGACTCATCAGGTGATCAGGGTTGCTGCCCTCTCCGGTCGCCTGTTGCATTATTTCCTGCGACTCGAGACTGCGACCCAGACTCCAGATATTCGTTTCAAGCCACTCTCGCACAAAACCAATATCACCGACGCGAAATCGATCCTGCCAGTCAGGGTGTTGTTGTTTGATGGTTGCAAAGAGCTGCGCGCCGTTCACTGCACCCATGGTGTAGGACGGAAAGTATCCAAAGGCGCCGTCTGTCCAGTGAATATCCTGCAAACATCCGCGACTGTGTTCCCCTGCAACTTCAAGCCCGAGATAGTCTTTCATTTTCTGATCCCAGAGATCAGGAATGGATTCTGGCTCAAGCTCTCCGTTGATCAGGGCACTTTCAATATCGTAGCGAAGCATAACGTGTAGCGGGTAGGTCACCTCATCCGCTTCAACCCGGATAAAGCTGGGTTGAACCCGGGTGTATGAACGCCAGATGTCCGTGGCACAGTATCGCCCGGTCTCGGGCAAAAACTGATGCACCGAGGCGGTAAAATATTTACAGAATGATTGAGACAGGAAGATTTGTTTTTCGAACAACAGGCTCTGGCTTTCATGTATGCACATGTTCCTGGATGCGCCTACCGGCAGTGCGTCCCACTGTTCTGGCAACCCGCCTTCGTAGCTGGCATGCCCGGTTTCATGCGCCGTTGCCTGCAACGCATCCGCAAATTCGTTATCACGAAAACGGGTTGTAATACGCTGATCGCCTCTTCCACCGGTGCTGAACGGATGCAGGCTTACATCGAGACGACCTGCCTCAAAATCAAACCCAAGGTCGGACATCAGTTTCTGATTTAATGCAGTTTGCTGATCCAGAGGATACAGACCGTCCAGGGGATTGATTGCCTCGAGATTTTGTTGCTCCATAACCTGGTTCAGCAAGTCGGGTAATCCGGCTTTCAGTGTTGCAAACACACGGGTTATCAACGCGCTGTCATCACCGGCACAATGCAGGTCAAGCAACGCATCATAAGGGACGACAAACCGATCACCACCAGCGGCCTGTCGTAACCGGGCTTCTTCTCGTGCGAGTGAAACGACCTCCCTGAAATTCTCGAGAAATCCGACCCAATCGTTGGCCCCACGTTGCGTACGCCATGCGTGTTCACATCTGGCACCAGCCAGGATTTTTGCGGATACCAGCTCTGAGGGTAAACACACTGCCTGTTGCCACTGACGATGCATTTCACGAAGATTCGCCTTCTCCCACTCTGCGCTGAGAGTGCCGTCAGCGTCGCCGAACCAATCCTCCATCCGCGGGTCGCATAAAATATCGTGCGATATACTGGCTAGTTCGGCAATTGCATTTGAGCGTTGCTCTATCCCTTTGGGCGGCATCATGACCATCTGGTCCCAGTTAAGGAAGGTCATGGCATGATCAAGGTGATGCACACGGGCGAACACCTGTTGGAGATTCTTGTAGGTTACAGACACGATGATATTTTGCTCCAAAGCAAACGCAGTGCACAAGCGTACCGGGAATTGTCCCAGAATACACTTGCCGGTTTGGCTAGCTTATCTATTACCGCTGATCACTCTCTCCGGTTGTACGTGGGTTGCTAATGAACGGCGCAGGTCTCTGTGACTTTTGTACGCGGTTATAGTGGTGACAGCGTGATTATCAGCGTATCATCATAGATCCCCGGCATAGCCTGATCGATCTCACGTTTGTTTAATTTGACACGGATCTGGGCGCTTGGTCCATTGCTGCATTCGGCAGTTGGATTGAATGGGTATGAGCGTCGACTCGGCGACTTAGATATCAATTTCTGCTGCTGCCTGAAGTTTTTTCCTGTGTGCCAGAAGACGTCGTAACCAACGCGGTCACCGAGATCAGTCGTCATCGCAAATTGCTTACCCGGAGTAAGACCGGTGGCAATAACCCGATATAGCCCGTTATCATCCTCGCTCCAGATGCAGACCGAAACCCGGACTTCCCATTTGCCCACAAACGGCGACCAGATACCCAGCGACAGATCATCAGAGATCGTAATTCCACCCGCAGTGGCATCCAGGCACAGTAACAGCAGCGCAATCGTACTGGCTTTGATGGGTCTGGATGGATTGATCATGGCTATCTGATTGTGTCACGGCCTGAAATGTTCAGGCTAATCATGCACTGAAACATTTTACGTGCCGGACTGAGAGCGGTTACAGAATAGCGGTCTTGATTTATTTGGGACTTACGATCAGCGTCACAATATCCTGATAAGCACCAGTCGGTGCCGCATTAAAATCGGCGGTGGTGACAAGGGGGGCAATTTTCAAATTGTGCGAGTCAACCCCGTCTGAGCAATCTGGCTGTTGACTGGCCTTCAGGTTTTTAAGGTTTATAGGTGAATTCGTGAAGGTCCTGGTCCTTTCTCCTCTCTTCCGTTTAAACGTGATCACCAGTTGATACGGGATCTGATCAGTACCGGATGTCATGAGAAATAATGGGCCGCCATTTTGACTGCTCACATCCAGATTGTAGGCACCGGTTGAGGAAAACACACACATGTCATCCCAGTTACCATCCGCAGTATCTATTGACAGATCGGAGGAGGCTGTGTGAGTGGAGGAAAAAACACCGAAATTCCAATCGTCGACATTACTGAGCTGCACGCCGAAACCTTTGATAGCGCTGATCTTAACTGGAACTGCACTGCCTAGCGAACTCGTAAAAAGCGCGCCGAGTACGACCAGGTACAAAATCAAATTTAGAATCAGAGTCGTTGGTTTGACTCTGTTACTGTACCCACGCATTTGTAGCGTCCTATATAGCTAACAGTCGAACAGATAAGGTTATAGGATTGTAAACCCGTGATGCATGGAGCCAACAGGGACCGATGTCTGCGTCTCTGCGAGACGACCGATCCCTGCTCACTACCATGCAGACTATCTTTGACGACAGATTCAGACAGTTACCATGACAATGGGTTATTCAGACGTAATAAGCAAACTTACTGTGTCCTGATAGTCCTCCGGGTCAGCAGCGTTGAAGTCCACAACAGACAAATCAACTTCGAATCTTGCATTCGGAGTGGGGCAGGTTGAGTCAGAATTGTTGCCTGCCTGCCCAGCTAAGGCAGTACCGTTAGTAAGAGGTACTAAAGCCCCACCGTTTGCAGACCAGCTGACTGTATAACCGATGGGTGTAGTTGCACCCAAATTCACCAGTTTGAACGCTGAGGCAGGAGCGGGATCATTGGTTGACGTTGCGGTTACGCTATAAGCGCCAGTCGATGAAAACACACACACATCATCACCCTTGTTTGCAGATACTGGATCAATGCTAGCAGCCGCAATAAAGGCTAGATCGGCAACGCCTACGAGTGCAACACCATCTTGCTTGGTGATGCTTACAACTGACGAGCCCGTTGTCGCACCAGTACTTGAGAAGGCGCCTTCTGAAGCTGCGAGTACACTACCACTAATGGTCAACGCTGAAGCAAGTACCGCAAGTTTAAAATTTTTCACTGAGTAATCTCCAAAGATAGTTAGTATTATTATTTTATTCTTTTCTCTTCCTTGACAATCATTCATCATCCAGCTGATGGGGTTAACGACAGCCAGTGCATCCATCTGTAAATGATGGGCCTGTATAACCACTCAGATCACATACTTTCTGGAGATATTATCGTGTACTTCACAACATAGCCCAAGGAGGCATGTGGATTGCTGCTAATTTGGTAGCTCTAATTGGCCGGACACTCGAAATCGGTTCAATCTCACAAAGGATTTGTCGATACGCGCCGATATAGGTATTACTACTGACATTCCCTTACAAAGTCGAGCAGAACACAGATGATAAAAAACTGGTTACCCATTGCAGTACTATTGACGCTGACTCTGTTGAGTGGGGTAGTATCCGCACAGATTTCAGTGAATCGATCGGTCATCGAATTCACATCGCAAGGCAAAATCCAGGACATTGAAGTCTTGAATACCGGCGAATTTAAAATTTACGTCGATGTTAAAGTCGCCGAAATAGTCAATCCAGAATCGGATAACCCGACTCGAGTTGAGCTGGTCGATCCCCGCACGGCAGCAGTGCTGGTCAGCCCAAGACAACTGCTATTACCACCAGGTCAGCGTAAACGGCTGCGGGTAATTCTGCGCAAACCGGCTGATGTAACCGATAGGGTATTTCGTCTCAGCGTCAAACCTTACACCGGTAAGCTTCAGCTCGGTGAAACTGATGGCAAGATAAAAGGTTCGGCCATTAAGGTGCTGATCGGCTACGACCTTCTGTTGCTGTCTCGCCCCGAGAATTTGCAGCCAAAGGTTGACATTGTGCGTACCAGCGAGACCATTAAATTCGCCAACAATGGCAATACCAATGTGTTGTTGCGCAGGATTACCCAGTGCGACAAGGGCAAAACGGATTGCATTGATCTGGGAGCCAACCGATTGTATGCAGGGGAGACTTATGAGATCGATCTGCCAAAAAAAGGCAGCGCTGATCAGTATCCCATTGAGGTCAGCCAGTCAGTCGGGCTCGAGAATGTTCGAGGTATGTACTGATCAATCAACTATGAACCGAGGTAGTCAGGGCAATGAGTCCTGCACAATTTCCCGACACAGGATTGGCGTATCGAGCACCAGCAATTCTTCGTCGCCAGGATCAGGAACGGTAAACTCGCAGACAGGGCCACTAAGTGGTTTTACACGCAGCACGTCGCCTGGCGATAGTTCTGCCTGCAGGAAACCGCCCGCCTCCAGCAACAGCTGACTTCCGCCCGATTCGACCACCGCATTTTCGATCAGCTCACCGTACTTATTGACCAGTGTCGCAATCAACAGTACCTGACGTTTTGCAACAATGTCGATACGTTGGACTGTCCCCGGGTACAGCGAAAATTCGTAGATCTCCTCGCCTAGCCCGTTGGATAGTACAGTCTGAGGAATTAGTTTGACGCGATGGACCTCGAAGGGCTGCAAGCCTATGAACTGGGTTGTTCCAATTTTCGCGGAGCTGGATTTTATTCCGTTAACCAGAATATCAAAGCGAGCCCCTGCAGGCTCACCCTTAACCGATACTATGACACCAGCTTGAGCGAAATCTGCGCCACCCATCGCAACTCCTCTGCGGTCAACACCCAGATGTGCGCTAAGCGTTGCAACCGAACTGCGCTGTGTTTCACCATTATCTGGTTGGTTCCAGCCGGTGGTTGCACCCGCGGCGAACCACGGATGATTGAGAGAGATACGTGCGCCGACTGCATCGCCGGTGTCTCCAGTACTCGCATAGACCCCACTACCCCAATCATGACGATCAGTTGGAGCTGACCGCCAATCGGAATCAACACTAAAATCATAGCCGGCGTCACCAATGTCATTGCGGCTGATGTCGCCACCAAAAGATGTGTTCCTCTGCTGTTGATTGACGAACAGTCTTACCTGTAAGGTCAATCTTCGATCGATATCGTCCTGTTGGTAACCGACATCGAAGAATCCACGAAGCCTGCGTCGACCTGACAGCGGGCGACGATAGTTCAGCGTGTACTGAGTAAGCGTGTTGCTGTCGTTGTTCTCGAGTTCTTGGCGATAGTTCAGACGAAAACCGAAAGAGGACCTCCGAATCGACTTTCTAATTGAAAAGCCGAGCTGTCTGAAATCAGTCGGGAATAGCTGTTGCAATACCTGGTCA
>JAVJHY010868185.1:0-69364 GCA_035593235.1 Phascolosoma agassizii | reverse complement strand
ATTTCGCTCTCCATGATGTAGCCCGTGCCGCCATGCACTTGTACACCATTATCGACAACCCGCATCAGTGCACGACCCGCGTGCAGCATTGCAGCGGAGCTGCGCATATGAACTTCGCCGCGCCCACCGCCGCCAACTTTCAAGTCATGAACTTCCTTAGCAAGCTGATAGCTCAACGCGCGCATCGACTGTATGTCGGTATACATATCGGCAAGAATACCCTGCATAAGCTGAAACTCTGCAATCGCCTTACCGAATTGCTTGCGTTGCTGCGCATAGTCGACCGATATATCCAACGCCCGCTGTGCGACGCCAATCATGTGAAAACACATCATGACGCGCTCCATATTCAGTCCGCTCATGAGCACGCCGACGCCACCGTTTTCTACACCCACTATACGGTCGGCAGGGACTCGGCAATCGTCGAAGACAAGTTCCGCGGTCGGGATTCCACGCCAGCCCATCTTCGGTAGTTTCTGTGCAACCTTGAAGCCTTCGGTTGCCGTGTCGAACGCAAATGCGCTGACGCCGCGAGGCCCCTTTTCAGGGTCTGTCTTTGCGTAGAGGAGGATAACCTCCGCAACCGGACCCATCGTGATAAACATCTTGCGACCATTGATGACGAAATGATCGCCATCGCGGACTGCTGTTGTTGCCATGGAGCCCAGTGCGTCAGAACCCGCGCCAGGCTCGGTCATTCCGAGAGCGCCGATAATACTGCCGTCACAGAATCCGGGCAGCAGCTTCTTTTTCAGTTCTTCGCTCGCATTGCGTACGATGTTGTGCGCGCAGATACTGTCGGTGCCGAGCCAGCCCGCTCCTAATGTGGGGTTCCAGTACGACATCGCCTCGGCGATGAAACACTGCTCCAGGAAGCCCTGCCCGTGACCGCCGTATTCCTCCGGAACCGACGTGCCAAGCAGGCCGACTTCGTGCAGCGAACGAAATTTCTCTTCAGGGAACCAGTCTTCACGGTCCATGCGCTCGCACAGCGGATGCAGCTCGTCGCGACTGTAGCGATAAACCATGTCATAGACCTGCTGTTGTTCCTGGCTGAATCCGTAACTTTCGAGATTGGGCTGAGTCATGAAGCTATTGTCCCTCGAATCCACCCGGGAACGATATCAATTCCGGCACTTATCCGTGTCGTTGCAGCGCATCGCGAAATTCTTCGGGCAACTCAGCCACTTTCTTGTTCTCTGTATTGACGCAGACCTGTGTCACTTGGCCAGAGAACGCGAATTCATTCATTCTCGAGACCCCAGTATCGATTGATAAATGTCGCGACTGCCGCCGTTTCACCGGAGTCGGCGAACACGAAGGAGATTGCGTAATGAACTTCGATGCCTTTGTCCCTCTCCAGTACCTTGTCTACGACAGCACGCCCGATAACTTTCGAGCCGACGGTCACAGGTTTCAATATGCGTATGCCGTCAATGCCCTTGACGATAATGCGAGGGATATTGACCTCCATCGCGTCCCAGAACATGTTGGGAAACAGTGCCGGGAGATACAGGCCAGGCGCGATCAAACCACCGAGAGGCGAGGCCTCGCAACGTTCCTGGTCCCAGTGAATCCACTCGTCGTTGAACGTGCCACGACAAAAATCCTGGATACCTTCGGCCGTGATCTCAACCGGTTCCGAATCGACAATCTGCTGTCCCTCGAGACGACGAAAATCGTCGTAGCTATTGATGATGATCTTGTCTGTCATGTCTTATGCGCCTGCCACCGAGATACCGTGAAGAATAAATTCGCGCGCGCTGGCCGCAAGGTCACTACCGTCAATGTTGTTGCCCCACCGATGCCATTCCAGTAACAGGCCGTCTATTAACGCAACGTAAACGGCAGTTTGTGTCGCCGCTTTCGTCTTTGATGAGAACTCGCCGTTTTTGCGACCTAGCATAATGATCGACTCGATTTCCCGGTGCAGTCGTCGGTACGTTTTCTCCACCCTGCTTGCGACCTTATTGTCATGCTGATGCATTCGCAATGACACCAGTACGTGCAGCAACGGTAGCTCCGGCCTTTCGGCGCCGACGCGCGAGAACCAGTTCGTGATCTTGACCAGGCGTTCCGTGGCTGTCCCGCGGGTGGCTCGGTCGGACTCGAAAATTGGGTCGAACAGCTCCGCTTCGGTGCGTTCGAGGAGGGCGTCCAGAAGGTTGAGTTTGTCTTTGAAGTAGAAATACACTGCGCCTTTGGTAAGACCGGCAGCACTTGCGATATCGTCCATGCTGGTGTCGTCATAGCCCCGGGTGACGAACAGAGTCAACGCCGAATCCAGCACCTGGCGGATGCTGTTTCGGCGCCGCTCGGAGTTCGGAACTCGTTGTTTCTTAAGCGAAGTCTGTGTCATTGCCGTATTTGATAAGTCACTTACCGTCTGTCACTTGACCGCATCATGCCATAAACATACTATCTAGTCAGTATCTTAATCATGCCGAAATGGCATTATTCAAGTCATTGTTTTATTGAGATAAATTATGGAACCCACCACAAATCAAGAGGATGCTGTTGAAGCGGCGATGCTGGCCCGAATTGAGGCCGGAGAGCTTTTCGAAGACGCATCGGAGCTTTCTCCGCGTTATAAGGAGATCCTGAAGCAAACCGCAGAAATCGCCTCTATCAGCGAGGTCAGCGTGTTGACGTGGGCCTGCACTGCGTATCCGACAGCACCGGATATTGGCGCCAAGATCGCGGTGTGCGCCACCATTCTTGACGAGGTGGGCCACGCTTATCATCAGGGCATCCTCGCCGAGCAGTTTGGGGTGGATGTTCACGCAAGGGCGTTTCACGACGATATCAAGTTCATCTGGACCTGGCCGATCATGGAGATCCCGATTCGCAACTACATCGAGTTCGTTGTAATGCAGTCGATGTTGGATCGCGCAGGATTGCACTGGACCAAGGATCTTGAACTGCATTGCAGCTACGCACCGTACCGACGGACGCTTCGCAAAGTGAACTTTGAGGAAGGCTTTCACATGCGACACGGCAACTTCTGGACGGAGTACTACTGGAACCAGTCGGAGGAAAGTCGCGCGATGGTGCAGAAGTCCATTGACTGGATTTTTCCGTTCGGTGTTATGTGGTTCGGCAAGCCCGACAATTTGAAGACGCGGCCCGAGCAGCTGCAATACAAAGTGCGCGGTTGGGGTAACGATTTCATGCGTGACAAATGGCTGCAGTCATCGTGCGCATTCTTGAACAAGCTTGGCGCAGACTTCCCGGCGGAGTATGACGAAGCGACCAAGAAGTGGGTTGTGACGATGCCGTATCCAATGAAGTACGACGCCGAGAAGTACGAGTGGAGTCAGGAACAGTGCAGCCAGGATGAGTATTGGCAGCATTCTCGTAAAGGTGGGCCGATGCGGCCGAGCGCGTACGAACGACTGCGCCGTGAAGAGTGGGGTGAACAACTGTGGTAGTCGATGTAGCACATGTCGAAGCGGCAGTTGGCAAAGTTCTCGATCCACATATCAACGTTCCACTGACCGAAATGGGCATGCTCAGCAAGGTAAGCGTCGACGCCGCTGGTGAAGTGGACGTCTCGCTGGTTTTTCCGTGTATGGGTTGTCCGGCTTTTACGATGCTCAAAGAGAACGTGAAGTCGCAGGTAAAGCGAGTCGCGGGCGTCGACAAGGTGCGAGTGAAAGTGGACTGGGAAGCCCGGTGGGATCGCTCCCAGATGTCGGAGCGCGCCAGGCAATATGCCGCAAAAAGCGGCTATCGAATTTAGGAAGGAATAAAAAATGTCGCTGGGAAGATCAACAGAACAAGATCAGATGTTCGAAGTGTTTGGACGCGATCAGGTCGAGCGCCCGTTGTCGCACATTGGCAGCATTGTGGCGCCGAACCAGGAGTTGGCGGTTGCTCGAGCCCGAATGCTGTATTCAGAGCGCCCATGGGTCGAACTCTGTGTCGCGCCCGCGAATGTGTTCATGGGATGCCTGAAACCGGATCAACACGGCATCGTCGGTATGGCGTAGCTATGCAACCAGTGACAAAAATGGCGCAGAAGCCGGTCGCCACCACCGAGTATGACGAGGAGGTCGCGTGTCCCTGGTGCGAATCAAGAGAGACGCGGCTTGTGAGTCCGTACGGGCCGAGTGCTGCGGAGATGATGTTCAAGTGTCTCGGCTGTAAACAGAGTTTCGGCTGGATGAAGTGGCAACACCGGTTGCCAGAATAAGGGAACAGAATATGAATGTATCGGAACCAACGAAAAGCGCACTGATGAGTGAACTGCTCTGTATCGCAGACAGCAACTGGGTGCTCGGTCATTGGTACTGCAACTGTATGCTGAACGGCCGAGAGTTGACCGACTTCACGTCAATGGCCGGTATCGCCGAGGACAAACTGGGACACACGCGTGCCACGTTCCGATACCTGGAAGAAGAGTTTGAGCTCCCGGAGTATCAACTGGAATTCGGTCGTGACGCCGACCAGATTCACAGCCTCGAACTTATTGATGCACCGCCCCAGAACTGGGCCGACTTCGTTCTGACTCTGTATCTGGCTGACGTCGCGATATGGAAGCTCTCCAATACCTTGCGCGGTGGCAATGTTGCCGCTGTCGCAAACTTGCTAACCAAGTTCGGTGAGGAGGCCTATTTCCATCAGCTGTGTATCGACGGTTGGCTTAAAGCTCTCAACGATGAGGAAAAAGCCGAGTTGGTGGCCGCACTGCCGAATCGACTGCCGTTGGCACTGGCGTGGTTCTCCAGCGCTGATTCCGACCCGCTCCTTGTCGACGGCGTGCGTACGCAGACTGTCAATGATGCGCGCGCTGCATTTGTCGAAACAGTTTTGGGTAAGCTCGCTCAAATCGCGTCAATTGGGGACGCAGAACTCGAGGCGCTGGTGAGTGATGTCGTCGTCACAGACTGGGACCATCGTCGTCGCCGGGCATCGGGAAGTACTATGCCCGCGGGGTTATGGGAATCGGTCGTACCGACCAGCGACGAAGCCCTGTTGGCAAGGCGTCCGCTCGCGGTCAGTGTGGACGACAATATCGATCTGTTTGGCGCTGTTAAAAAAGACGAAACGGAGCCGAAGTTTTAGTTGTCCGCGATTGTGAGTGAAATGCCGTCCAATTCGTCGGTGACATGAACCTGGCAGGTAAGCCTGCTGTTATGGCGACGTTCATCGACCATGTAGAGCATGCTGTCTTCGAGATCTTCGACGGGCGGAAGGCGACCCAACCAGTCTTCGTCAATATAACAATGGCAGGTACCGCAAGCTGCGGCTCCGCCGCACTCGGCCAACATGCCGGGTAGCTGACGGTTGAACGCGCCTTCCATCAACGTATATCCCACTTCGACTTCTTCCTCGTGTCGCTTACCGTGAGCGTCGGTGTAGATAATAGTTGGCATTGGCCAGGCTCCGCTATTGGCGTGACGTTGATGATTGCAGATCTTGCGCTACGCACGCGCAAGCAATCTGGCTCGCGACCCGGGCGTTATTCCTGATCAGCGCTATGTTGGCTTCGAGGCTCTCGCCGGCCGTTTTTTCCGCAACACGCGCCAGGAGGTAGGGCGTGGTTTCTTTGCCGCGAATTCCCTGCTTATCCATGTCCGCGATAGCGTCGTCAATGATAGCGTCAATGTACGCGTCGTCGAGGGCGTGCGATGCAGGCACGGGTACGCCGATAACGAGTCCGCCAGCGAGACCCATTTGCCGTTTGCTGCTGATAATACTTGCTGCTTCTGCAGCGTTGTCAACGCGGTAGTCGACTGCCTGGCCGCTGGATCGTTTGTAAAACGCCGGCAGCGTATCTGTCCCATAGCCGATAACCGCAACGCCGCGGGTCTCGAGGTACTCGAGCGTGCGCGGAATATCGAGGATCGATTTAACGCCGGAGCAAACCACCGCGACGTCGGTGCGGGCGAGTTCCTCAAGATCGGCGGAAATGTCCAGCGTCTCCGTGACGCCGCGATGAACGCCGCCGATACCGCCCGTTGCAAACACCGAAATGCCAGCCATCGCGGCGACAATCATCGTAGCAGCGACCGTAGTGGCGCCGTCGCCGCTGCGCGCCGCAATGACGGCAAGATCGCGGCGACTGCATTTGGTAACGTCCATGCCACGTTTACCGATGTAAGTGATTTCGTCGTCCGACAAACCCACCTTGAGACGGCCGCCGAGCACTGCAATCGTCGCCGGAGTAGCGCCGGCTTCCCGCACGACACTTTCGACCGCAATAGCGGTTTCTGCGTTTCTTGGATACGGCATGCCGTGACTGATGATGGTCGATTCGAGTGCAACCACCGGTTGACCGGACGATAGCGCTGCAGCGACATGCGGCGCGATATCGAGTAGATCCTTAGGGACTGTTTGCGACATTGTGTTTCTCCATGGCGCGCTCGATACTGGCGACCGACAAAGTGGGGTTGTTTGTTGCGGGGTGAGACAAAGTGATCTCGGCAGCGGTCAGGGCGAAACGGAGCGATGCTTCCAGCGAGTAGTCCTGTAGCCATGCAAAGGCGAGTCCGGCCAGAAATGCGTCACCGGCACCGCCGGTATTGCGGACATCGGGACGTCGGTCTCCTCCTCTGCGCGTACCGTTTGCGTCGCGCGTACTGAAAAAAACGCCGCGTTCGCCGCGTGTGATGAATATACGTGCCACCCCCGCTGCATGCAGGTGCGCGCAGAGCTTCTGCAACTGCGTACTCGTCCTTGCACGGAGACCGGTCAGTGCCTCGGCCTCGATAACACTTGCCTTCAGCGTATGAATCGACGCCAGGTAGGGCACCAGGCGCAGCGCCTTGGTCGTGGACACGGTGTCGGCGAATATCACCTGATCGGCAAACGTTGAGGTGAGCCAGCCAAGCGCGTCATCGGCGAGATTGGTATCGAGAACGATTATTGATGACTGTTGCAGCATGTTCTTATGGTTTTGCAATCGCACGACACTTAGCTCAGTGATGATGTCCATATCGGCAATCGCCACCCGCATGTCCCCGCTATGATCGACCACCGACAGATACGTCGACGTCGGCGCGGCGGCAATTTGCTGCACGTACTGCACGTCGATGCCGGCTTCGCGGGACAGGCGCATGAGTGTTTCGCCATGATGATCGTTACCGATGGCGGTGATCAGCCGGCAATCGATGCCCAGCCGCGCCAGGTTTTCCGCGACATTTCTTGCAACGCCGCCGGCGGAGGTGACAACCGATCCCGGATTGGAGTCTCCGTCGCGAATAGCCGCCGCCGACCTGCCGTGTATGTCGATATTGGCACCGCCAATGACACTAACGAACGGTGCGTTGGACAGCACGTAGCCGCGACCCTTGATGACGCCTTTGTTGCTGAGATGCATGATATGACCGGCGACCGCGGAGCGGCTGATCCCGAGCCGATCTGCGATCGCCTGTTGCGACATCATCGGGTCTTCACGCAGTAAGGCGAGAATCTGTCTTTCGCGGGCCGTCATGGCAACAGATGTTAGTTTAACCAACAAATGTTAGCAAATAATCAAAACAGTAGTCTGCTCATCCAGGCTGGTATATCTGGATCAGATTTCCGCAGGTGTCGACAAACACCGCATAGGTCACGTCACCTGCACTTGTTGGTTCCGTGGTAAAAACGACACCAAGTTCGGAGAGTTTCCGGAATTCGGACTCCAGATCATCGACCTCAAACGCAGTGATCGGTATCCCTTGTTCAAACAATGCCTCTTGATATGCCTTCGCAGCGGGATTTTCATTTGGCTCCAGCGAAAGCTCCGCATCGCCACCCTCCGGTGATGCAAGTTGAATCCAACGATATTCTCCGACAGGAATATCCTGGCTCTTTTTGAAGCCCAAAACCTTTGTATAGAAATCCACAGCTTTCTGTTGATCGTCTACGAATATGCCAGTCAATTTGATTTTCACTGTGAATCCCAGGGTTGTTGGTCGAAGAATCGAGTATCCAAAGAATAGTTTCTTTCGGCTTCTCTAAAATTGCGATTTACGCTCCCACGTGGCGCGCAGGAGCGTCATGCAATGGGGTGATGGATTCCCAGTCGATCCTGTACGTCGTTGACGAAACAGTGTTGGTGCTGTGCCAAATCGACGAGCAAACAGGGCGCTAAAGCTCCCGAGACTCGAGTAGCCAACGGCCATACAAATCGCGGTAACTGACTCTTCCCCGTGAAGAAGCAGGTGTTTCGCCCGATCCAGGCGCATTCTCGTACGAAATTGAACCGGGGTTTCGCCAAAAACTGCCTTGAATTGGCGAATGAAGTGAAAGCGCGACATCGCAGCCCTTTTCGCGGTTTCATCGATCGATAATGGTGGGCAGTCAAAACGCCGGAGCTCGTCACGCGCTTTACACAATCGGGTCAACCTGTCCTTTGTCAGCATTCCTTATCTCGATTTCATATCTAAAATTGGAGCGAAGGTGTCGACGTCCGTTGCGGATTAATTGCCGAAATAATAACAGACGATTAACGAGTATCTTCTGGCGCCCGAACCGGGCCATCGCCGGGAGCTGCTAGAATCGTCGCTCATTGAACCGAAGTGGATTATCAAGAATGGCCAGCGTACTTGATGATTTAGCCGTTTTCTTAATCGCCGTGATCGCATCTGGTGCATTGCATCAATCAGCCTTGGCCGTCTCTGCGGATGACGGGCATTCTCCGGCGAGAATTCTGAATAGTGAATCTTGCTTTGCAGGGCAATACGCGAACTTTGACAGTTGGCTTGATCATCTCAGAGAGTCGGCATCGAAACGCGACGTTACTATCGTTGAAAAGCGTATTGGTGAAGCACGCTATCACGATGCGAAGAGCGCTTTGGATTGTCAGCGGTTTCAATACCTGGTCGGGGATATCACTGTCGAGGGATTCTCCATCAGGCCTGCGTCGTCAGCCGACGTTGAACTCCCGGTCGTCATCTACAACCGTGGCGGTAACGCCGCCCACGCGCGAATAGAATTCCGCACATTATTCCAACGGCTGTTTCCGCTGGCGGAACAGGGATTCTTCGTGATCGCGACCCAGTATCGCGGCAGCGGTCTCAAAGCTGCGGACATAATCGCCGGGAAAGACGAGTTTGGTGGCGCGGATGTTGACGATGTGATGGCGCTGTTCGACTTGATTGATGATTCGCCGTACGCCGACAAAAGTCGAATCGGAATGTTCGGCTGGAGTCGTGGTGCCATCATGAGTTTTCTCGCCGCTACACGGACCGACAGATTGTCAGCAATGGTAGTAGGCGGCGCGCCAACCGATATTGAACGAGAGTTAAAGGCCCGCCCGGAGATGGAGTTCGTGTTCGAAGCTCGAATACCCAATTACAGTATTGACCGGAAGGCCGCCCTGGATAGCAGGTCAGTACTCCGTTGGGCAGACAGGTTGCCAAAGTCTTTACCAATCCTGATTCTCCATGGTGCGGCGGACAGGAACGTGACGCCTGATAGCGCGCTGCACCTCGCCAAAGAATTGCAGGCACTCGGTATTCCGTACCGACTGGTGGTGTATGAAAATGGCAGTCATTCGCTACTTGACCACCGGGAATCGGTCAATGACGAGATCGCGAACTGGTTCAGCACTAAATTGCGTAAATAGAGAAGCTGCCAATGCCCGCTCGTGATCGAACTGAGACGGTACCGGAACCGGCTCATCCTACTAAAGGAGTTTTCATGACGATGAAGGACATCATTGGTGACTACCAAGCGTTCTTCTCGCGCCAATTACTACGCTTGACCAATCTTGAAATCGACATATCAGGTTGTGAGTTGAGCCACCTGGCTTACCGGACGAAGACCTACGAAGATTACCTGCGAACCAGGGACCGGATAGAGCGGCATTGCACGTCGAATATAGAGAATGTCTGGAATGGTCGCCCAATTTCCATCATGCAGCTCAAAGACCCCCTGGTTCTCGGTTCCCAATTTGGCGTTGGGGTGATTGAGTTAATTCCGCCGGTGCATCGGCGTGTCTACAAAATGGGAATGGAGCATATTGGTGTAGTCATCGGTGACTCTGTTGATGAGTTTTCACGCAAGCATCGCTCTGCGTTGACCGGCCAGCAATTTCAAAGTGCGGAGTGTGAACCTTACTACGTCACTTTTTTCGAGGACTTCACCATGGTCAAGTTCTATAGAAATTCGTTATTGGCGATTTGCGAGAGTCAACATGGGCGATCATTCGAGGGGTTTTCCCATGTGGACGACTGGGAGCCTGCCGAATAGTTTGTGCTGGATCGCAGTTTCCGCTTAGGCGCGTTGGCGCAAGTGAGGTTCGCGCCAATGCGCGTACGCTACAACGGCGATGGCGTAGACGGCAAACGCAATCAAATGCTCATTGCTAATGAAGTCGACGGAACTCAGGTACACGCCATAAGCATAGATCGCGAAGGCAATCAGTGGCAGTAGCTTCATGGCGATCACCGGTAACCTGAAGCTTGCCTGCGCGTAGCCTTCTGGATTTCTAGTGTTCAGGTTATACAAGGCCAGCGCCGGAATAATGCCGAACACAATACCCACCGCATTGCCTAAGATTGTGACGTACTCCAGAGTCGTCCCCGTCACGATCGGCAACAGTCCGACCACAAAAAACACAGTTAGCAGAATGTAGGGTGTGCCGAAGCGATTGGTCGCGGCGACACCCCCCGGGAACCAGCCGTCATGAGTCGCCATATACAAGCCCTTCGTACACCAGGAAAAAATCGCGTTCAGTGATGAAATTAGCGCCAGCATGACGCCGCCGACGACAAATATTACGTACAAAGTGGGTGGGAAGATCTCCCTGGCGACAAAAGCCAGGGATTCGCCTTTTACCGACTCAAGCGGTAATACACCGGTCGCCACGATCGCCACGCCGATGTACAAAACGGTAACGAAAGCCAGGCAGCTCATCATTACCAAGGGGATGTTGCGGCCGGGATTCCTCGATTCGCCGCCCAACTCGGATACGAATTCACTGCCGATCATTCCATAGCGCAACAAATAGGCCGCACCGATAAACGCACCGATTCCGCCGGGCATAACCTGATCGGGTTTTGTGTAGGGCCCAAAATCGTCGACGTAGCTGAGGCCGACAACCACAAATGCGATCAGCGACGCGATTAGCATGATTACCATGATGAGCTGAAAACGCGCAGCAATTTGCACGCCCAACAGGTTGGCGACATAGCAAGCAATCATTGCGACGGCCGCGAGCAGCGACGTATTGATACCGGGCCATAGTTCAGCGGCGTATTGCGCGAAGCCCAGGGCATAGGTGGCCAGCACCATCTGGCCGGCAACCAGCAACGCCAGATAAAAGAACCCGGTTTTGTCGCCGATCAGGTCGCGGACATAGGTGTAGGTACCCCCGGTCGAGGGCATGGCCGCGCCCAAGGCAGCGATGCAAAGCGAGGGCAGAAAGACAATTCCAAGAGCCAGCAGAAATGCCCAGGGTACGCCGTAGCCAGTAATACTAATGCCGATGCCGGTCAGCACGACGACGCCGGCGCCGACAACCTGGCCCATGGAAATGCTGAGTAATTGCCAGAACCCCAGCAAGCTATTTTTGTTAGTATTTTCCGCGCTGGCGGGGGTGCTCATCGTCGTATTATAGACCTACCGGGATGTACTTGAACAAAGATTCGAAAAAGGCCAGTCGCGGCATCAGCACACTGGTAAACCATGTGGGCGAACACAATCATCACGAGCGTGCCCACGTCATGCCTATCTATCAGACCACGACCTTTGGGTTCGATAACGTGGCGTCGGCACTGGACTGCTTCACGTTCAAAGATAACGAGAGCTACGTCTATACCCGCGGACGCAATCCAAACTCGACCCAGCTGGCGCAAAAAATAGCCTATTTGGAGGGCATTGAGCTCATTGCAGCGGCGCCTGAAAAATCACCGCAAGAGATCGTGGATGCGTACATCACATCGTCTGGTATGGGTGCCATTAACGCTGCCGTTTTAGCGCGAATGAAGAGCGGCGATACCGCCCTGGTACAAACCAGTATCTACGGTGGCACTCACACGTTTTGGACAGAAGTGGCACCGCGCTTTGGCATCCATGCCAAACTGATTAGTAGTTTCGATCCGCAAGACTGGAAACAGGCGTTTCTTGATACACCCGATGCGAACGTGGTGTACATCGAAACGCCGTCCAACCCCACTATGGATATCCATGATATTGCGGCATTGGCCGACCTGGCCCATGAGAACGACGCCTGGCTTATTATCGATAACACCTTTGCCACGCCCTACCATCAGCGACCGTTGGGTTTGGGCGCCGATCTGGTAGTGCACTCATCAACGAAATACCTTGGTGGCCATGGTGTCACCACCGGCGGCATGGTCGTCAGTCGTCACGCGAAGTACGTCAATTTCTTTGGTGAACTGGGGCAACTGGCATCCGAACTGGGCTCTACCCCCAGTCCGCAAGACAGCTGGATGATTAATATCGGTCTAAAAACGCTGGCAGTCCGCATGGAAAGGCATGCAAGCAATGCCATGGCCGTTGCCGAGTTCCTGCTGTCGCACGCCAAAGTCGGCAAAGTGTTGTATCCGGGCCTGCCGGACAACCCATACTACGCGCTGGCCAAGCGACAGATGCACAATGGCTTTGGCGGTCTCGTCAGCTTTGAGGTCAATGGCGATATCCCGGCTGCACACCGTTTTCTGGATGCGTTGACCATTCCATCTATCGCGATAAGCCTGGGCGCCACCGACAGCCTGATTCAAAACCCGGCGAGCATGACGCATCGCTCTTTGTCGAAAAAGATGAGAGAAAAGGCGGGCATCAGTGACGGATTGGTGCGCTTCTCGGTCGGCATAGAAAACATCGAAGACCTACTGGCTGATCTTGAGCAAGCCCTGGCCCAGGTTTAGGCAGGGCCCGGCGTGCAGGATTCTTATGGACTGGAACTGACGACTGCAGGACCTGCGGTTGACAGGTGGTTGCAAGGTCTGCAAGCAGGTTTTAGTTTCGACAGCAGCGGCATTGAGGAACACTCCAGGGCGCTGCAACTGGCGCCCGATTTCGCACTGGCACACGCAGCGCTGGCTCGGCAACTCCTGATTCATGGCCAGGGCAAGGCCGCGCATAAGTCGATAGCAAAAGCTCGCAGTCTGGTCTCTCAGGTCAATGAGCGCGAGGCATCGCAAATCAATGTCGTCAGCGCGAGTATGGACTATCGGGCGGACGCGCTCGATCTCGCGCTCGAACACATTGAACGCTGGCCCCTGGATATCATCGTGTTTTCGTTGCTAGTGGGGCCGTTTGGTCTGCTGGCGTTTAGCGGGCTCAAGACGTGGCGAGAGGACAGTGTGGCACTCCTGCAAAAGCACGAACGAAAATGGCCGGCCGAGGACTGGTGGTATCAAAGCGCTTTGGCGTTTGCACTGGCTGAAGCCGCTCAGCCTGACGGCCATCGTCAACTCGGTGTCGCACAGGAAAAAGCTGAACGCGCCTGGCAGCTTAATGCAACAGGTAACTGCGCACATACGTTGAGCCACGTTTATCACGAACAGAACGATGTCAAAAGTGGCCAGGCATTCCTGCGGGAGTGGCACGCAAAGCATGGTCAGACGTCCGACATGCGGCATCATTTGGTCTGGCACGACGCACTGCGTGAATTCGAATCGGGCACGGTGAGCACCGCGGCGATGACGGCGCTCTATCAAGACGAATTGGATCCGGCGGTAGCGGACCCCATGCCACTGACCACTTTTTCCGATAATGCCTCATTCTTGTGGCGATGCTGCCTGCACGGCGCGCCACTCGATGCCCGCTTCGCTCAGCAAACGATTGCCTATGCCAGGGCGCATTTCCCGTCGCTGGAATTTGGTTTCGCTACTGTACACCGCATCCTGGTTACTGCTTTGCTCGGGAGCGATGTAGAGGCAGAGGCTCTGACGACGGCCATTGGCGATCTGAAAGCTCGTCAAACGGCCAGGTACTTCGAACAGCTGTTGGTTGGCGCTGTCGCATTTACGCAGGGTGATTACGATAAATGCCACACTGTGCTCGGGCCCCAGGTAGCACAGACTGTTCTGATCGGTGGCAGTAACCCGCAGCGTGCGATAGTAGAGGAAACTTACGAACGTGCAAAAGCGCTTGCCGGGCATGACTGACCAGACCGAGTTGAGGCTGGGTTTGGAGGGCGTGTTTCCGGAACAGTCGATTCCCTTGCCGATGCGCCGCTCCGGCATGGCCGAGTGGATACCGGCGACTGCGCAGAGCGAGCAACATGTTCTGATGCTCGACCGTCGATGTTTACCGTTGGAAGAAACGTATCTGCGTCACACCAGTGTTGAAGACGTTGCCACGGCCATTGAAGACATGGCCATCCAGGGCGCGTTTTCTATTTCGATTGCGGCGGGCTACGGTCTTGCCCTGGCTGCCACCCGACAGGTCAGTGAAGATTTGAGCCAAATTGAAACGGCGGCCGAGCGACTGCGTCGTACCCGACCGACGGGCCTGGCTATTAAACGCATGATGGAGGCCTGCCTGGAGGCAGCACGATCGGCGGCAAACTCCAGTCAGCCGATTCAAGCCGCCATTCTTGACGTTGTCGATCAAGCCGCCACTGCGCTGGCCAGGCAAGGCTATGAAACAGGCAAAAACGCCTGCGACCTGTTGCCGGATGGTGCGACGATTCTGACGCATTGCTTTCCCGATCGCTCCTACGTTTATCTGCTCATGGAATCTGCGCGTCAGGGTAAAAGCATTGAGATTATTTGCAGCGAGACCCGGCCCTATCTTCAGGGCGCCAGGTTAACCGCTCTGTGCGCCCAGCAAGCCGGTTTCGAAGCCAGGGTGGTGACCGATGGAATGGGTGGCTTCCTGATGCGCCAGGGGCAGATCGATGCGTTTGTGACCGCCGCTGACCGTGTTTGCATGGACGGAACGGTGTGTAACAAAGTCGGTACCTATCAGTATGCGTTAGCAGCAAATGCCAATGGCTTACCGTATTACACCTTGCGGCAAAGCGGCCCGGACAAAGAAAGCGTCAACGAAGACGACGTACAGGTTGAATACCGTGATGGCGACGAGCTGGTGCAATGGGCCGGGGTTCGGACGGCGCCTGTGGGTGTTGAAGGTCTGTATCCGGCGTTTGATATCACGCCGCCGGAGTTAGTGAGTAAAATCGTAACGGACCGCGGTGTGTTTGAAGCGCAGCGGATTTCTGACTACTTTGGTGCTCCTGAGGTCGTCAGCGGTGCGGTAGTCTGATCGACAAGAATCGAAAGAGAAAAAATGAAAGTATCCGATGCATGGCGAAAGAAAGGCGATGGCTTGCCGCGAGTTGATCACCCGGCACGGGCATTGTGTCGGGCAACGCGATGCCTGTCCGATGAAATAGCGGAGTACGTATTGTTGCCGGGTGACCCGGCGCGTGCGGCTATGATCGCTTCTGACTGGTTTGACGACGGCGAACTGGTTATGGCGAACCGGGAATTTCATTCTTACACTGGCCACTATAAAGGTGTGCGGATGTCCGTCATTTCGACGGGCCTTGGGAGTCCGGGCGCAGTAATGGTGGTTCAGGATTTACCCAAACTTGGCGTGAAAGCCGCGATACGTGTAGGTACAGCGGGTTCTGCGGTAGAAGCGGTCAAACCCGGCGACCTGGTTATTGCTTCTGGTGCGGTGCGTGACGAGGGCGTGACACACAAGTTTGTGCCCGCGCATTTTCCGGCTGTTCCTGATGCGGGATTGCTCGGAACCTTGCGCAGCGTCGCCGATCAGCCAGGTGCGTTGCAGCAACCCTGCAGCGCACATACCGGCATAGTGCACACCTCGGATGCATTCACCAGTCCCAATTTGAAGGAGGAGCAAAAGCGTTACGGCGATGCTGGTGTACTCGCGTTTGAAATGGAGGCGGCTGCGGTTATGTTAATGGCCGGGCTGAAGCGGTTGCCCGCGGCTTGCATCCTTAGCATTGATGGCTATGTCAGCAATGTTGCCGCCGGCAATACCGTGCCCGATTCGGATGCGCGCGACCGCGGCATTCGAAATGCGATAACGATCGCCCTGCAGAGCTTGCTTCTGCAGGCAGAACAAGACGGGCACAGCAAATGAACAGACATCTGGAACTGCGGCAGCAGGTGGCTGAAACGGCTTTATCGCTGCTCGAGACAGGCCTGGTCGTCAACACATCAGGAAACGCCAGTGTCAGAATCGGAGATGACATCGCCATTACGCCCAGCGCACGCGCCTACGACTCGCTGCAGGCGGAGGATATCTGTGTCATCAACCTTGACGGAGAAATGATCGAAGGACGGTATTTGCCGTCATCGGAAACGCCATTGCACCTGGCCGTCTATCAATCGCGCCCCGATATTCATGCGATCGTTCATACTCATTCGGTACACGCGACGGTCGTGTCGACTTTGGTCCAGGAACTACCGGCGATTCACTATCAAATGGTCGACCTGGGTGGCCCCGTGCCGGTGGCACCTTACGAAACGTTTGGCTCGCACGAGCTGGCCGCGTCGGTATTGGGCGTACTCTCGGGACGAACCGCGGCGTTAATGCAAAATCACGGTTCGATGACTGTCGCAGACACGCTGCGAAAGGCGCTTGCGAGAACCATTACGCTGGAATGGTGCTGCGAGGTCTGGCTAAAAGCTGTCACAGCAGGCGAGCCGTCCATATTGGACGACGCACAAATTGAAGCGGCAGAACGGCAGATGGAAGCGTATTCTCGCCGGCGAAAGAACATGAGAAGAACTCAGAACTGACGCATCGCTGCTGTTATGATTTAGACGTGATGACACAGAATCGAAGCAGGCAGAAAAAGCGCGGCTTGGCAGTCGCGGCGTGCTGCATGGTCCTCGGTGCCTGCGCGGCGGGCGAGCCTTTAGAGCAACGAGCGGCGAACGACAGTGAACGAATCGCCGAGACCCTCGGTTGCGCGGCCGACGAAGTTGCGGTTTGCGTCGACACCAACTGCGATCCGGATGATTACCAGTGTGCGTCCAGAGAGGATGCTCGCAAGTTGTTCAAGGCAGGCGAGTTTCGGCATCAATAAACGGTGTGGAAGTCGGGTTGCGACGCTTTTAACGAGCCTGTTGCTTGTCGGTGCCTGCCATGCCCCGGACGAACGGATCGAAGTTCGCGCGGTGGTTGTCGCAATGTTTGAACGTGGCGACGCGTATGACGAAGTACCCGGCGAACTGCAGTTTTGGGTTGAGCGATTGGGACTCGACGTAAAGTATGAGTTCGCGCTTGGCCAGGATGTGCTCTACATGAATGACGCCGGCGTCATGGCGATACTCGTCGGTGTTGGGATACCCAACGCGACCGCTTCGATCATGGCCCTCGGACTCGATACGCGCTTCGACTTGTCGGCGGCGTACTGGTTGGTCGCCGGCATTGCGGGGGGTGACCCCGAGGATGTGTCGCTGGGATCGGCGGTCTGGGCAAAGCACGTCGTCGACGGCGATTTGCTGTACGAGATCGACGGCCGTGAGATACCACAGGACTGGCCCTACGGTATGGTGCCGCTCGGCACCGATGCACCGACAACGGATGCAAAGGATCTCGAGGGTAGCCGGACCTATGACACGATCGCGTTTTCCCTGAACGCGTCGCTCGTTGACTGGGCCTACTCAATCACAAAAAACATCGATCTTGACGACGCGCCAGGTATCGCCGCCTATCGTGAACACTACGAGACCTACCCGCAGGCACAACGACCGCCCTTCGTTACGATCGGCGACACTCTGAGCTCGAGCACCTATTGGCACGGCGCGTTGATGAATCGCTGGGCCAACGACTGGGTACGACTGTACCGTGGAGAGGCGGCGAATTTCATGACCTCGAACATGGAAGACAGTGGCACCCTGACGGCCCTGCATCGTTTGGATCGCAAGGGGCTGGTGGACAAGGAACGGGTGCTGGTGCTGCGAACGGTGAGTAATTTCACAATGCAACCCACAGGGCAGAATGCGCAGTGGAGCAATACGCAGCCGTTTCCCGACAAGGGCAGGCCCGCACTGGAGTCTGCCTTTGCGGTGGGTAACGTGGTCATCCAGGCGCTGCTCGAAGGCTGGGACAAATACCAGCTCACGCCACCGCTGGTCGACATACAGTGAGCTTCCTGCGCCGTTACTTCGACTTCGAGCAACACGAGACGAACGTCCGTGTCGAATCGGTTGCCGGTCTGACGACATTCCTCGCAATGGCGTACATCACGGTAGTGAATCCTTCGATTCTGTCGCAGGCGGGTATGGATTTCGGCGCCGTGTTTGTCGCCACTTGTCTGGCGGCTGCGTTCGGCACCATTGTCATGGGGCTCTACGCCAACTACCCGATCGCACAGGCGCCGGGTATGGCACAGAACGCATTCTTTACCTTCGGCGTCGTGCTCGGAATGGGCCATGCCTGGCAGACGGCCCTTGGCGCCGTATTCTTGTCCGGAGTCATCTTCGTTGCGCTCAGCGTGCTGCCGGTGCGCGAGTGGCTCATCAATGCGATTCCGCGAAATTTGAAACTGGGCATCGCATCGGGTATCGGTTTGTTTCTTGGTTTCATCGCATTGAAGAACGCCGGCATCGTCGTCGACCATCCGGCTACCCTGGTAGCACTTGGCGACCTGGTGCGCTTCGAACCGATGGTATGCATCGGTGCTTTTTCGGTTA
This sequence comes from Phascolosoma agassizii, assembly GCA_035593235.1. Classification (NCBI taxonomy): domain Eukaryota; kingdom Metazoa; phylum Annelida; class Sipuncula; order Phascolosomatiformes; family Phascolosomatidae; genus Phascolosoma; species Phascolosoma agassizii. The sequence goes on along the minus strand of JAVJHY010868185.1, from coordinate 50,780 downwards.
TCGCTGCCCTGTCGGCGCGCGGAGTACGCGGCGCTGTGATCGTTGGCATTTTGCTCGCCACCGCGGTCGGCTGGCTGAGCGGCAAGGCAGAGTTTATCGGCATTGTTGCAATGCCGCCGTCGCCGGCGCCGGTATTCATGCAGCTGGACATTGCCGGTGCGCTCGAGTGGTCAATGGTCACGGTCATACTGTCCATGCTGATCGTCGACGTATTCGATACCGCGGGTACGCTGATCGCGGTTGCCACCCGCGCCAGGCTCGTCGGCTCGGACGGTCGCCTGCCAAGGTTGCGTAAAGCGCTGCTGTCCGACTCGACGGCCACCGTAGTTGGTGCTGTTGCGGGCACGTCGTCGACCACGAGTTACATCGAGAGCGCGGCGGGCGTCGAGGCGGGCGGACGCACCGGCCTGACTGCCGTTGTTTGTGGTTTGCTGTTTCTCGGCTGCATGTTCTTCGCACCGCTGGCGCAGAGTGTTCCGGCTTACGCGACGGCGGCGGCGTTGCTGTTCGTTGCGTGTCTTATGGCACGCAGTCTTGCCGATATCGACTGGAGCGACATTACCGAGAGTGCGCCGGCCGTGGTCTCCGCCATTGCCATGCCCTTGTCATTCTCGATCGCCGAGGGTATTGGACTTGGTTTCATCACCTACGTGCTCATCAAACTCGTGAGCGGCAGGTTACGCGATTGCTCGATCGCCACTTATGTTATCGCCGCGATATTTACACTCAAGTACGTGTTCTTATAAATTCCGAGCTAAGAAGTTCCCGAGCATCAATAATATGTAGTCCTTATCACGGGCTGAAACATCTCTTTGCGCTGCGCGCAGACGGCATCGATCGGGCATTCCCGGCAACGCGGCGCGGTCAGCTCCGGGCAGCGTTGGCGCCCCTGGAAGAAAAACCAGTCCACGGCCCCCATACTCTTGCCCGACTGCTCGACAACCTGCTGGATCGCATCACGAACCGCGGTGCGTACAGCCCATTCTTCATCCGCATTGAGCAATTGCCTTGCAGTCAGCTTGTCTGCCAGCGCCTCGTCGCTGACGTCGACGAGGCCTGTTCGCAGGCAGGCTCGCATGACGTGGTAGTCGACAATGGGTGGCGTGTTGCGGCCGTCCCCTGCGAGCAATTTCTCGGGACGCTGTTGCAGAATAATACCCAGTAATGCCGACTTCTTGCGTAACGGGTCTTCCTTGTAACCGCCGACGTGATCGAGTTGGCGCAACAAGGCCTGCATCGGCGATGCCGAACGATTGGCCCGTTCAAGCAGGGACTGCGGTGTCAAACCCAGCGCCAGCATATCGCGCCCGTACTGGCGCGCGAGCGCAAGATGCAGGTCGAGTGCCGGCATCGGGTCGCTGCCGTCATCGGCACGTAGCACGGTCAGCAGATCTTCCCTGCTCAGGTCGGCCTGGCCCTCAGGTGTGAGACGTTCGGGATCGCTTTCGAGCCAACGCAAGAAGGCGCGAAACAGGTAGAAAGCCCCCTTGCGTTGTTCACCGTCCAGCGTTGCAACCAAGGGCTCATGATAATGACGATCGGCCATGCGCCAGAATCCAAATTGTTGCAGTGTCGCGGCAAAAAAGTAGTCAACGGTTGCCGGGTGATCCGGCTCTGGCAGGTCGGGTCCCGTGAACGGATACGGCGAGAAATCGTCAAGATTCGCAATCACCCGGGAGATCTTCTCAATACGGTCCTTATTAATACTGGCACGCGTGTCCGGCGCTGGTACCGGCAGTGTTGCGGAACCCATGTGCACCTCCGGACCGATTCTTTCGGTGACAAGTGCCGCGAACGGCATCGCATGACGAGCGGCCTCGACAGGGTGGCGACCGCTGGCGAGCCCGTACAACGTCGCACCGCAAAAAGTATCGCCGGCACCGGTGGGGTCAATGGCGTTGGCGCTCGCTCCCGGCAGGCTCATCGCCACGTCACCCTGTACGATCGTGGCGCCCTGTGCGCCGCGAGTCACAAATATCGTCTGACCGGGTATCGATTGAACGGCCTCCAGGGAGCCGAACAGTCGTACGGCTTCCTCATCGTTCATGAACAGCACGTCGGATGACTGCAAGATGGCCTCGGCGTCCTGCGGGCGCGCGTTGATGAGATCGAGGGCGGTGCCGGCGGAGATGCGCGATGCGCCGCGTTCACGACAGGCCTGCATCAGGCTGCGCTGCTGGCTGATGTCACCAAGTGGCACAAGGTGTACAAAATCGAACCCGGACAGATCGCGCGGCAATTGTTCCGGCGTCAACGTACGTTCAGCTCCAAAGAACGCGTTGACGTAAAGCGTGTTGCCGCCCTCGTAACTGATCTCGAACCGCGGCAGCTCTTCGGGCGCAATGCCCGGTCCGATCCAGTTGAGATTCTGTGCGACCGGGCGCAGAGGCTCCGGTACAGGATGCGGTCGCGGGGAGTAGAGCGTTACGGTTGCCCCACAACGCCAGGCCGACATCGCTGTATACATACCGGCACCGCCAGCAACCAGCTGCTCGGCACCACCCAGTGTATCGAGCGATGCACCGCCAATGATCAGTATTCGAACTTCGGTCAAGACTGTCTTCCGTGGCGACGTATACTTGGCGCTATTAACGCACAGATAGCGCGCGCAGGTAACTCGCTCTTGATTTCAGAAATCGTCGTTGTAAATGACACGGTATTGCACCTCGGTCTGGCCAAAGGCCAGCTCGCCGAGAATATTTTTCTTGTCGGGGACCCGGCCCGGGCGCTACGCGTGGCGGAGCGTTTCGACCGCGTCGAATTCGATGTTCGCAACCGCGAATATATTACATTGACCGGCTCATACCGAGGTATGCCGGTCTCTGTAATCGGTACCGGTATCGGGGTCGACAATGTCGAGATCGCGCTGGTCGAGGCGTACGCGGTCGCCGCGTTCGACTTCGACAGCAGTGAGCGGCAGTGCGACTACCCGGCACTCAAATTCATGCGTATCGGCACGTCCGCTGGTGTCCAGGACGATGTGGAGCCGGGTACGTTGGCAATCGCAACCTACGCGCTGGGACTCGACAATGCCGGACTCTATTACGACCACCCGGCGGCCGATGAAGTGGTCACGGAGATTGAGCGCCAGGCATTCGACATCCTGCTGGCGGCAACGCGACCGGGCGCGCGGTTTCGCAAGAAGATTGTTCCTTATGCGTCGAAAGCGACGCCAGAAGTTGCACGTGTAATGGCGAGCAGTGCCACCCGGCTTGGCATCGATCATGTCACGGGAATTACCGCAGCCACGCCGGGTTTCTACGGACCTTCCAGCCGCGTTGTCGAAGGTCTGGAGAATACAATCGACGCCATCAAGATCAATTTAGCGGCGTTACAGGCCGGCGGGCAAAAGGTCGTCAACATGGAGATGGAGTCGAGCCTGCTGTTTCATCTCGCCGCCTATCTTGGTTGTTCTGTTGGCACGGTGTGCCCGGTGATCAGCAAACCGTCGACGGCGACGGCGATCCCTGACTACAGCGCCAGCGTAGAGAATGCTATCTCGGTGGCGCTCGACGCGATGTTGCAATTACAGGTGTCGGCCGATGACTAGCCAGTTTCCAGTGCCGCGTTAAATCGCTCCGCCAGGTAATGGCCGGCAGCGACCGGCGAATACTTTGGTGGCTGGTCCTCGCGGCAGGTCGGGATACACTCGATGACGGCATCGAAATTGGTGTTATGAAAAAACGCCATCGACTGTCGCCGGGGTGCGTTGCTCGGGCTTGCGACACGATGCAGGGTTGAGACCCAACGATCGTTGGTCCAGAGTGCCATCATGTCACCGATATTGACGATGAAAGCGTCTTCGATCAGCGGTGCGGCTATCCATTCTCCGGACGGCAGCCGCACTTCGAGACCAGCCACGTGCGGATCTGATTTGAGAATCGTAATACTGCCGTAGTCAGCGTGTGCGCCGGCACCGCGTTGTTCTGGCAGCTCGGGCTTGTCTGTAGCCGGGTAGCTCAAACAGCGTAATGCACACATCGGATCGACGTGGAATTGCTCGAAGTACTCGTGCGGCAACTCGAGCGCCGCAGCGAACAGGCGCAGCACCCGCGATCCCAGCGCCTGCAGCTCTAAGAAGTAGTTTGTCAGAACTTCCCTGAGATCCGGTGGCTGCTCTGGCCAGAGGTTTGGGCCGTAGTGAAACTCGAATTCGGCGTCAGACAAGCCCTCTGCCGGTCCTTGCAGCGGGCCAACGCCGAAGCTCTCCTTGATGTCTGGTGGAGTCTCGACGCCCAGCGACTTGGCGAGCGCTTCGGAGGCCAGTGGAAAGTAGCCGCGTGGGCAGCCGGGCTGACTCGAACGCGCCTTGAGTTTAGCGTCGAGCGGCAACTCGAAGAAACGCTGGCAGGCATCCCAGGCAGTGTCGATCACAGTTCCTGATACACCGTGCCGTTCAATGATCAGGAAGCCAATGTCCTGGCAGATTGCATCGACGTTCGCCGCAATCTGCCGTTGGACCGCCGGCGTGCCGTCCGAAAAAGCCTGCAAGTCGATAGTTGGAATTGCGCTCATATTCAAAGACGATCCGCGACCAGGATGCTGGTGAGATAAAACACGGTACCGAGCTCCGGGCGTTGCGGCAGACGTGCTGCGACTTCGCCCAAGATTGTACCGACCATGTGGATGTTCTTCGGGAACAGCGAGACGGCCTGGGCCCGCAACAGCAACGTGCCATTCAACGTATCGTCATCGTCGAGAGACAGGTGCAGTTCGCGTACACATTTGGCGTCGGCATCGTTGCTGTGATGAGCAGACGGGTTGTTGCAGACACTGATCACGCCGCGTTTCGATGCAGGAAATTTCGACAAACAGTCGACGACGTTATCGATCTTTTGCGCCATGCCTTCGCGGTAGTCGCCCTGCGCCGCGCCACGCTCCGGGTTCATGACGCGGCGTTGCTCATCGCTGACCGGTTTGCCAGTGTTCCAGGCGCTGTAGGTTTCCAGCACAGCGCGCGGGAAGAGTTCGGTCTCGACCAGGTAGTCGTTCATGTCGAGCACGCGCACGACGTTACGGGCCGGGCCGTTAGCACACAGGGCTTGCATCTCCAGCCAGGCGTCGCGACAGGTCTGTGGTGTGGTCTGCATCACACTACCTTACAGATACTTTTTACTTCGATAAATTCATCGAGGCAATCCAGGCCATGCTCGCGACCGATACCGGACTGTTTGATGCCGCCGAACGGCAGATCAATGGCGAAAATCGCTGTTGTGTTTGCACCAACCACGCCGGCTTCCAGCTCTCTTTCGAATCGTTCGAGTCGCGCTGCATCGCCGCTGTAGACATAGGCTGCCAGCCCTGCCTCGGTGTCATTGCCGAGGCGCAAAGCGTCTTCGTCCGTATCGAATCGGTACAGGCACGCGACGGGGCCGAAGACTTCCGTTTGCCAGGCAAGCATGTCGGGTGTCATTCCAGCGAGCACGGTAGGTTCAAAGAACAGACTGCCAGTCTCCGCTTGCTTGCCACCCGCCAGCACCGCGGCACCGGCGGCAACGGCATTATCGACAAGCCCGGTCAGTCGCTCGACTGCGGCGCGGTTGATCATTGGTCCGATATCGCTGCTCGCATCGCTACCGTCACCGACGCGCAGCTTTCCGACACGAGACGCGAGGCGTTCGGCAAACCTGTCGTAAATGCCGGATTGGACAAGCATTCGATTGGCGCCGACGCAGATCTGTCCGCTGTTATAGAAACGCGCGCCCATCGCACCGTCGAGCGCGCGATCGATGTCGGCATCGTCAAAAACAATCAACGGTGCGTTGCCACCCAGTTCCAGGGCGAGCCGTTTGACGGTCGGGCCGCAGGCGCTGTAAAGGTACTGGCCAACCCGGGTGGAGCCCGTGAATGACAACATGCGCACGGTATCGCTCTGGCACAGCACCGTGCCGATTGCGGCAGCGTCTTTGCAGGGTAAGACGTTTAGCACTCCGTGCGGAATCCCTGCCAGATGGGCGAGCCGCGCCAGCGCGAGTGCAATCAGTGGCGTCTCCTCCGACGGCTTTACGATCGCGCTGCAGCCGGTGGCGATTGCCGCGCCGGCCTTGACGACGACAGCGGCGGCCGGGAAATTCCACGGCGTGATGCAAGCGACCACGCCGACAGGTTGCTTGATAGTGCGGTTTTTTTGTCCATCGATCGGCGGCAACACCTGGCCTTCGAGTTGCTGTGCCCGCTCCGCGAACCAGCGCAGCAAGGCGGCACACTGACCGGCTTCACCCAGCGCTTCGCGCATGGGCTTGCCGCTCTCGAGGCACACGATCTGCCCGAGTTCGTCTGCGTGCGCGTCGATCAGCGTCGCCCAGTGTTCTATGGCGCGTACGCGGGTGTCGGTATCGGTTTCTCGCCAGCTAAGAAAAGCGCGTTGCGCTGCGGCAATCGCTGCCTGCGCGTGCGTTGCGCCCAGGTCATCGACCTCGGCCAGCACCTGTTCGGTCGCCGGATTGTGTACTGCAAATCTGTTGTCTGCCGTGACATCCCGGCCATCAATCCAGCCATGCGTCGCCAATAGCGCATTGTCATTGATGGCCGCCGTCATTCGTCATAGTCCTTATCGAGGATCACAACTGGCTTGATAACCACGCCGTTCGCCATTGCGTCCGCGGCAGCCTCGATCGCGTCGATACCGTAGTACTTCGTGATGAGTCGTTCGAACGGAAACCGGCCCTGCTGCCAGAGTTTTATAAGTTGTGGAATGAACGTTTTCGACACGGCGTCACCCTGCACGACACCGCGCAGCGATTTGCCGGGCAACAAACCGAGCATCTCGATGTTTACCTCGGTGCCCGGCACGCCCGGCGCAACCATCGCTGTCACTCCCAGCGGTCGGCAACTGTCGAATGCCTGTCGCAGGACCGTCGGTACGCCGGTAGTATCGATAGCGTAGTGGCAACCGCCGATGCCGCTCGCCGAGCGCAATGCCTCGGGCAGATCGTTGGCTTGCTCAAAGTCGGTCGGGCAGAACGTCAGGTCCGCACCGAGATCGGCCGCAACCTGCAGGCGATCGCGATTCAGGTCGATAGCGAAGATCCGGCCAACCTTGCTTGCCCGGGCGGCCATGATGGCCGACAGGCCGACGCAACCGCAGCCAAAGACGGCCAGTACTGAACCGGGTTTGGCTTGCAGCGTATTCAGTACGGTTCCAGCTCCGGTTTGCACGCCACAGCCGAGCGGCGCGAGCATGGCAAGCGGCAGGGACTTGTCGACCTTGACCGCGTTGCTGGCGTGCGCGAGCGCGTAGCTTGCAAACGACGATTGCTGGAAAAACGAGCCGTAGACGTCTGCCGTGTCGTCGCCGGGGCGCCGATGGGTCTTACGTCCGTCAGGGCGGGTTCCGGCGAAATTGAGGCTGCCGTGCTCGTCGCAGTAAGACGGTTTGCCGGTGGCACACTGCGGACAATGTCCACAGGAGTCGTAACTGAGGATGACGTGATCGCCGATGTCAAAGCCGGCCACGTCGCGCCCGATGGCATCGATCACACCGACCCCCTCGTGTCCGAGCACGATTGGGAACGCACACAGACCCTTGCCCTTGGTCATGACGTCCGTATGGCAGACACTCGTTGCGACGATTTTGACGCGCAGCTCGTTGTCTGCCGGAGCCTTAAGATGCAGCGTTTCGGTTACAAATGGCGTGTCAGGGTCTGTCGCTACTGCAGCCTGGATTGTCAATTCGTTCTGCGACATTATTTTGAGCTAGCGCTCCTCGGCAATATCCCGTTGTCTGCCGCGCTCGGGAACGGCGACGACTTCGTTGTTACGAAAGTAGTCGATAATGACGTCGGAGACCTTGCCGACGTTGCGTATGACTTCGGACTCCGGGAAGGAATCGTACAAGTCGCCGCCCTCGGTGAGAAAGCCTGGCGCCGCTATGGTGAATCGGTCGGTGTCAGCCAGCGGCTTGCCGTCGCGTGTCAGGCTCACGATACGACTGTACTTCGGCCTGCTGAGATCGTACGACATCTGCAGGCCGGACAATTGCAACAAGCCACGCTCAAACGTTAGTGACTGCTCAAGCGCACGCCGAATTTGGCTGCCACTCATTTCCTTTACATTAACGCCATCGACGAACGGATACGCGTCGAGGATGTCGACCAGACGAATGTCACCGGCGGGCAGATCCTTACGCAGGCTGCCGCCATGCACGAAGCCGACGTCAGCGCCGGTGGCGTTGACAAAAATATCAGCGAACAGGTTGCCGATATCGGACTCTTCAATGTAGCGGCGCAGCATCGCGTCCTCGGTACGGCCGATCGTCGCGAAAATATCCTGGTGCGCCTGCCGGTATTGCGCGAGCTTCTCGACGATGCGCGGGTCCGGTTGCAGCTGCGTCGACTCAACTGGAATCAACTTGCCGTCGTGGGCAATGATCTCATGGCTTGCGTTGTCCAGCGTCAACTGCAGATAGCCAAGATGCGTTGCCTGGCCGTAGGTTTGCATGATCAGCGTACCCGTCTCGGGATGTATTACGGGTTCGGGCGTACCGGCATCGGCATGGCCAGCAAACAGTACGTCGATCCCGTCGACGGCCCCCGCCAGTGCTATGTCGGCATCTATATCGCGTTGCAGCCGAGGATCAGACTCGGCGTCGGTTTGCATCGGTGCAGTTTTGCCCTGGTGTGTCAGCAGGACGATGAGGTCGACCTGATCGCGCAGCTCGGCCACCGAGCGGCGCACTGCGTCCGCAGGCACTGTGACATCGAGCGGTGCAATATAGGATGGAATAATGGCGGACACGGCATCCTGGCCCATGATGCCGATGACACCGATGCGTATACCGTTACGTTCGATAATCGCATGCGCTTGTGCAAACGGGTGTTCGGTGTCTTTGTAGAAAAAGTTCGCACCCAGCACCGGAAACGGTGCGCGGTTCTTTTCCCAGCCGAATATATCGACGCCATACTCGAACTCGTGATTGCCGATAGCCATTGCGTCGTAGCCCATGGTTATCATCAGTTCAAACGCCAGCTTTCCCTCGGTCAGCTTGGCCAGGGCGCCCGTGAAAATGTCGCCGGAATCGAACAGAAATACGTTAGGTTCGCTCTTGCGCAGCGTTTCGATCAGTGTCGTGATCTCGGCAATACCTCCGATCATGGCAACGTCGTCCAGCCAGAATGCCGGAATCGGATCGTATGCACTTTCCACGTCGTTGGTGAACAGGAGCGTGATAACCGTGGTATCCGTCGTTGTAGTCGCCGCCGATGTTTGAGCGTCTGCTCGCTGGCCACTGTCGCTGCACGCGCTGAGAATCAAGCCAGACAGAATGAGAAGGAGACCTAGGGGCGTACGTTGCATAGTTTGTGTTCCTCGGTAGTGGTGTTGGCAGCGATTCGTTGACAGCGGTCAAGCATACCGAACTTTCCAAAGTGGGTTCGACTCGACGCAAGTTCGTCGTGTAACGTAGTTCGCCCGCTGCTGGTAACACTCTCAACAGATACCCAAACACAAAATGTCTTACGCAACGCTTTTGCTCGACCTCGACCACACGCTATTCGACTCGGATGCCTCCGAACATGCCGCGTTTAACCATACATTGGAGGCTGTCGGCGTGGCGGACCCCGATTCATACCGCGAGTTGTATCGGCGCATCAATCTCAAGCTGTGGGCTCGAGTAGAACGCCACGAACTACCGGTGCAAATGGTGCGCCACATGCGCTTTGAGCAACTTGTCGAAGCGGCGCAGCTGGACTGCGACCCGCATGCGATGGCAGAGAACTTCGTACAGGAACTGGGCGCCAACGGTGAGTTGTACGACGGTGCGCTGCAGATCCTGCAGCACCTTGCCGAGCGTGCGCCGCTGGCACTCGTCACCAATGGGCTTGGCGAAGTACAACGCGCGCGACTCGAGCGGCTGGGTATCGGCGATCTGTTTGACGCCGTCGTCATCTCGGCCGAGGTCAACGTTGCCAAGCCGTCCGTGGCGATATTCGATATTGCATTTGAAGCACTTGGCGGGCCTGCGCGGGAGTCCGCTCTGATGGTCGGCGACAGTCTGTCGTCAGATATGCAGGGTGGCGCCAACTACGGCATCGCAACCTGCTGGTACAACCCGCGGGGCCATGCCGCAGACGATACCGATCTGGTGGTGCACGAAATCAGAGAGCTGGCCGAACTAGCCGACCTCGTCGTCTGAGAATCCAAAACCGGTGCGCGGTCCCATTTTGGTTGGCGGAGTTGGCAGTTCGCCGTCCGGCAACGGCCATGCGATTGGGTGTCCCGGGCCTGTAACGATGTCGCCGGTACGTATCCTGTCGCGATCGAGCGCGAAATATTCGTCATCACGCGAACGCCGCAAACCGTCCGCCATGTACACCATTGTAAAGACGCGCCGCAGCTCGTCGGTGTCGTTGGCGTCCGCCGCGTGAATCGTGCAGGCATGGTGAAAGATTGCCGCACCCTTGGGAGCTTCGACCGGTACCAGCGGCAAGCCGGCGACCTGGGGGTCCTGCAGCAGATCGACGGGCTCGCCGCCACGCAGCTGGCCGATGTCGACAAAGTCCGTAATACCAGCCACGTGTGAGCCCCGTACGTAGCTCATCCTGCCACCTCCTGCGCGGACGTCGTCGAACGGAATCCATACCGAGACCAGGTCCGTAGCGTCGACCGGCCAGAACGGATAGTCGAGGTGCGCATCCGTCTTGCGACCGCCGGGCTCCTTGTAGAGCGCCTGGTCATGCCACAGTCGAACGCGGTCGGCGCGCAGCAGCGCGGCCGCAGCGGCGCACAGTTTTTGGTGAAAAGTGAACGGCCGCACCTGCGGATAGTCTTCCCAGAGCCGCATGCACTGCACAAAGGTCTGTTCGTACAGGCTTTTGTCGCCGAGATTGCGCTGGTCGTCGGCGGTCCGCTCGCGCACGGCCGCATCGACGAGCGGCCCGTAGTGGTCCAGTTCCTCGTGACTGAAGAAATCTTCGATCAGCAGGAATCCGTCGCGCTCAAACCGCTCGATTTCGGCTTCACTGGGTTCGGACAGCGTCTTCGCTTCGTTCATGGTTCTTTCGGATGGCACAGTTCATAACGCGTGCAGATAAATTGCCTGGTTTTCGGCATCGGCCCGATCTGATCCGCGCCGCGCCGCTCGAGGTCGCGTTCAAATTTTTTCAAGCGTTGCTCATAGTTGTCGAGCAGGCGATTTTTCTCCGCTTCATCGAGAAAGGCGTAAAGCAGAGAGTTGCGAGAGAGTTGTTTCACTTCCTCCCAGGACAGGTCGAACTCCCGCACAGCGACGAAGAACTCGTCGGTCATGGTTGAGTCCCACATGCCACGGTCGTCTGTCGATAGCGCGACCGGAATCCCGGTACGCAGGTACTCGGGAAACGGGTGCTGGCTGTAGTCGCCGACGTACTGCAGTAGCAGGTTGCTGATCAGGTTGATCTCAACCATGTAGACGTTGTTACGCATCAGCAGCATGGTGTCGTTGTCGGTGATCAGGTTGACCCCGTGACCGATACGATCGGCCCCCAGCAGCAACGTGTCGCGTACGTGCTGATTGGGCTCATCCACCTCACCGGCGTGAATCGACAGCCGCACGCCGTCGTACTGGCGACGCAACTCGCGCAAGGTTTGCAGGAAACGCAGCGGATAACCCTTGTCGTTGTCCTCGCGGCCGACCATGTTGACGGCGACGAACAATTCCGGATTGTCGTGCACAAAGCGATACACCATGCGCAGCTGGTCTTCCGCGTTGGGTAAGAATCGCAAAATAGGCAGTTGGAGTCTGACGGTGACGCCTGTATCGGTGGCGTCTTTTTGCCGTAAACGTTCAGCCAGAATGTCGGCTGTTTCCTGCGGGGATATTTCATTGCCTTGTGGACCACGGAAGCCCTGAATCGCAATCTGCGGTTCGATATACACCAGGCCTTCTTCGGCGAAAGCCTGCATATTGCGGACCAGCGTCTCGGCCTGTAGCCAGGGGTTTTGTGTCAGGGCATTGAGTCGCGGCCAATGGGTGCCGAAAAATTCGTCGCGGCTCTCGAACGGCTTGTCCAGGCGAATGCTGTCAAACCACCCGGCGAGCTCCTGTTCGTCGAGATTTTCAAGGCGTTTGTACTCGCCTTTCTCGCAGTCGTCGAGCAACTCGTATTCGTTTGCTGTGATATTGCGGAACAGCAGGTGGTAGGGCGCATGCCCGTAGGCGTTGTTGCCGTAGTCGGCGCAGTTGTCGATGCGCACCTTGGTGTAGTACTCGTAGCCGCGTTCTTTTTCTGCCAGCGCCAGTTCGTACCACCACTCAGGAAAATTGGAACCTGACAGGTGATTATGCAGGTCGCCGCCTTTCGGCATGTAGTAGAGCACGCGGTAGAGAAGTTCTGCGTTGCCCGAATTCTTGACCTCTTCGAACCAATCCGCTGAGGCGAGCGGCGCGTACAAAAGGAGTGCAAAAATAGTCAGTCGTTTCATGTCTGCCTGGTCCTAACGGGGACGCAGAGGATCTGCATCGATCGATTCAAGATACTGGGTTGCTTCGTTTGCAAGTCGGCGTGTAACGTCGGCCTGTTCGTCGATGAGGTTGAAGAGTTCCATCGGATCTTCCTCCAGGTTGTAGAGTTGCCGCGGTTGACGCTCACGATCGAGCAGCAACTTCCAATGGCCGCGTCGCAGCGCGAATTCGAGTTCCGTCACTGAGTCGAGTGACCAAAACAGGTTGCGCTCGGGTAATGCGCGCCCGCTGAACGTGTCCCGAATATCGATGCCGTCGATAGCGCGGTCATTCGGTATCTTGCCATCGCCGAGCTTAGCCAGCGTCACAAACCAGTCCATGCCGATCACCGCAGCATCCGATACCGAGCCCGGCTCGACCAGCGCCGGGTAGCGGATGATCGCCGGTACACGTATTCCACCCTCGTACAACATGTGCTTGCGGCCCTTGAAGCCGCCGGTGCTGCCATAGGCGTTGACCTCCCACCAATTGATCCAGGCCGGCGTTACCGGGCCATTGTCGCTCGAAAAAACAATCACCGTGTCGTCCGCAAGCCGGTGCTCCCTCAGCCAGGCGAGGACACGGCCAATCTGGGCGTCCATGTAGGTGATATTGGCGTAGTACTCGCCCGGGCCACGCGGGATCAGTTTGTCTTTTGGTGGTTTTGCAAGCCCGTTGACGATGGGTTCGATCTCGCCGCGACTGAAGCGCGCATAAATAGCGTTGTACTCAGGGGGATTGGCGATCGACGTATGCGGTTCGGCCATGCTGAGATACAGAAAGAACGGCTTATCCTGTTCGCGCTCCTGCAGCCAGCGGATGGCCTCTCCGGCATACAGGTCTGCCGTATAGCCTTCCTGGACCGGTAAAGCGTCCTTATTGCGGAATACGTTGGTGGGCCTGTGGTTGTGCGGCAGCTGAAACGCGTTATGGCCGTAATAGTAGTCGAAGCCCTGATCGGTGGGTTGCGGCTCTTTGCGACTACCCAGGTCCGAATTGAGATGCCATTTGCCAATGTGCGCAGTAGCGTAGCCGGCATCACGCAGCACCTCGGCCAGCGTTATTTCGTGGTCGCGCAGATACACACCGCTGTCCTCGGGAATCCAGCTCTTGATGCCGGTTCGGTAGGGAGTGCGGCCCGTGAGCAAACCGGCTCTGGATGGCGAGCACAAACCTGACGGCGAATAGTTGCTGGTGTAGCGCATGCCGTCATTGGCCAGCGAGTCGATGTTCGGTGTCTGGATGATCGGGTGCCCGTAGCTGCCAAGATCGCCGAAGCCCAGATCGTCGACGTAAATGAGCAGAATGTTGGGTTGCGAATCGGCATACACACTGCCGCAACACAAGAAAAACAGGCTCAGCAGATATTGCAACGTTCGGCTGGGAGCTTTCCTGGCTGGCGTCATGGCGTTTCTTCCCCATTCTTTTTCGTTATATACACAAAAGATCCGGTAGCCCGGCAATCGCAGGTCTCGATAGTACTCAAAAATGGCCCGACAGCGCACTCGTCGGCCGGCCAGCGGTATGTAAATTGAATCGATCAGCCAAATGTGATACCAAACGGGCTGAAGAACAACAAGCTTCGCCGGGCCTAACACAGAGCGACCAGCAACAAAATTCGAGCGTGTATAATCGCCGGTTGCGTCGGGGGGGTATCGACGGTCTATTCTCATTCAGGCATTGAGGTTACTTTTATGAAGAGCGCAATTGCTCATAACGGATTCATACGCTCGGCACTGCTATTTGCAGTGGCGGGTATTCTGTCGGTCGCATTCAGTTTGAATGTCGTCGCCCAGGAGATCACGTCGTCGATCACGGGCACGGTACTGGAGCCGGATGGCTCGCCGGCAACGGGTGCGGCAGCGAGCGTCGTTGACTCGCGCGATGGACGTCGCCAGTCGGCATCCGCGGACGCCGGCGGCGTCATCCATTTCCGTGGCGTCAGCCCTGGCGGCCCGTACACGGTGCGGATTTCGGGCGAGGGCTTTGAAGATCTCGTCATCACCGATCTTTATACAGACATCGCAGGTACCTCTTCGTTTACGGTGACGTTGAATACTGCGGATGCGGACATCGAAGAGATCGTGGTCACAGCGGCACAGATTCAGACGATCACCACCGCATCGGGACCCAGTGCGACGTATTCGCTCGCGGACATCAACAACATGCCGTCCACGCAACGCCAGATCCGCGACATCATTCGCGTCGATCCGCGCATCAGCATCGGTGAAACCGGCGACGGCGGCGACCAGTCCGGTGCCATCAGCTGCCTCGGCGGCTCGAGCCGGACCAACTCATTTACCGTTGACGGTGTACGCGCAACGGATGCCTTCGGCCTGAACCTGTCGGGTAACCTGGCACGCTTCACCTTTCCGATCCCGTTCGACACGGTCGAAGCGGCAGCGGTTGAGTTTTCGCCGGTATCGGTCGAATACGGTCAGTTCAGTGGCTGTAACATCAACGTCGTCACCAAATCGGGCGGCAACGAATTCCACGGCGGTGGCTTCTACCTGTTCAATGACGACGGTATGACGGGCGAGGACATTAATGGCAACACGTTCTCGCAGGGTACCTTCGAGCGTGAAAATTATGGTGTCGATGTCGGCGGTCCGATCATCAAGGACAGACTGTTTTTCTATGGTGCGTACGAGAAGTTCGATACGGCGACCGTCAACGCCGTCGGCGCGGCAGATGACACCTCGTTCCCGCAGAACGACACGATCTTTACGCTGGCCGAGGTCAACCAGATTCGCGACACTCTGATCAACCAGTATGGTCGCGACCCGGGAGATATCTCACGTAACTTGCCTGTGGAATCCGAGCGTATTTTTGCTCGTTTCGATTGGAATATAAACGAAAATCACCGCTTCGAGGGTACTTACACGAGCCTCGAAGAAACCACGACGATCGGCGACGATATCGGCACCGGCCGTGGTGAGTTCACGTTCTCGGATAACTTCCACCTGCGTGGTTCGGATTCCGAGACCTATGCAATACGCCTGTATTCAGACTGGACGGACCGGCTCTCCACCGAGCTGCGTTACTCGACCCAGGAAGTCATCGACCAGCAGAATCCGCTCGGTGGCGGTGAAGCAATCGATCCGGACCCCAAGCCGCGTATTGCAATCAGCCCGTTTTTTCCGTTGGAGTTTGCCGGTACGGAGTTTGTGAGCGGTCCGGGTACGTTCCGTTCTGCCAACAGCCTGGCGACCGAGAAGGATCAGCTCAAGATCAAGTTCGATTACCAGGCTGGTGATCACCTGATAACCGGTGGTTTCGAGTACGAAACGCTGGACGTCTTCAACCTGTTCATCATCAATGCGACGGGTTCGGTGTTCTTCCGTGATATTGCTTCGCTGCAGGCAGGCACAGCTTACGAAATTATTTCGGCGAACTCGTTTACGGGTGACCCGAACGATGCCGCTGCAACCTATACACGCGACATCAACTCGGTGTTCCTGCAGGACAAATGGGATATCAACGACAACGTACAATTAATCTACGGGTTGCGTTACGACTGGTACGAGACCGGCGATCTGCCGATCGAAAACCCGAACTATGTGGCCCGCTACGGTATCTCGAACCGGGTATCGTGGGATGGGCTCGACGCATTGCAACCGCGCATCGGCCTGAACTACACGCTGCCTGAGCGCTTCGGCGATACCCGCCTGTCGCTCGGCTTCGGCATTTTCTCCGGCAACGATCCGACGGTCTGGTTCTCGAACGCTTACCAGAACTTCGGTGGTGCACTGGGCCGCGCGACCGCAACCGGATCGCCTGGTTGTGACGGTTCCGAGCTCAACGTGTTGGCGGGCGGTAGTTTTGGCGCTATTCCCCAATGTGTTCTGGATGCTGCACAGCAACAGGCACTGGCGACGGCCGGCGCGGTCAATGCAACCGATCCGGACTTCGAATTGCCGACAGTCAATCGCTTCAGCCTAGGCGTTGAGCACAACACCGCGTTCGACGTCGAATTCTTGAGCGACTGGAACGTCAAGCTGGACATCATCTATGCAAGTCTTGAGGATCAGGTCGATTTCCTGGATATGTCCCTGACACAGTCCGGTACGGCACCCGATGGTCGCCCGATGTACGTGCAGATCGATCCGCTGCAGGCCGGTTGCGGCGCGACCTTTAATGGTCCGCGGCAGGGCTACTCGAATACCGGTGACCTGAGCGATCCGATGAATCCTTGTCTCGGTGGCAACCAGGACGTATTCCTCACCAACACACCAGGCGATGGGGGTCATACGTTCACAACCTCGATCCAGGCAAACAAGGCGTTCGAATTTAGTGGCGCCGGGGAACTGAACCTGACGCTGGGTTATTCCTATAACGAGTCCGAGGTGGCCAATCCAGGTACGTCGTTCACGGCAGCCGAGAATTTCCGTGCGGTCGTTGCCCGCGACATTGCCAACGTGCCCGTTGGTCCGTCGCTGCGTAACACGCCACACAATTTTGTCATCAGTGCTACGGTCTCCAACGAATTCTGGTCGGGTTACCGCAGCAGCCTGACGGCGTTCTTGCAACGCCGCAAGGGCAGTCCGATCAGCGCTGTGTTCGATGGCGGCTTCGCCGGCTCGATTGGCGATACTGGCGGCCGAGCCCGCAACCTGTTGTACGTGCCAAGCGACGAAAACGATCCAAACGTTACATTTGCTCCGGGCTTCGACACGACCGGCTTCTTTGCCTGGGTCGATCAGAACGGTCTGGCACGCGGTGCGATCCAGGATAAAGGTGGCATCGACGAGACTTGGTCGAGCGATCTCGATCTGCGGTTCCAGCAAGAAATTCCGTTCTTTGGCGATGCAAAGGCGAAGCTCTTTATCGATATTGAGAACTTCCTGAACCTGATCAATGACGACTATGGTGTTAAGCAATTCATCAACACCACCGATATTGGCTCGGCGGTATCTATCGTTAGCGGAGCGGTTGATGCAACCACCAATACGATTCGTTTCGATTCGTTTACCCCGCCACAGGCGCTGCCTGATACGTTCGATTCTCTGTATCGGATCCAGCTTGGTATTCGTGCCGATTTCTAAGGCATACGACGTGCCACAGGGGTCAGCGTGACGATGACCAATAGAGGCGCCCTCGAGAGAGGGCGCCTTTTTTCTGTGTTGGCAATCCTGCTGTTTTGCAGCTTGTCGGCCTTTGCTGAACAATCGGTAGAACGCCCGAACATAATCATTGTCATGGCGGATGACCACGCGCAGTGGGCGTTGGGCGCCTACGGGCTGCGGCAATTAGAGACCCCGAACATCGACTGGCTCGCGGAGCGCGGCGTATTGTTCGAACAGGCCATGTCACCGGCACCGGTTTGCTCGCCGGCACGGGCGAGTTTTTACACGGGGAAGATGCCGTCGCAACACGGTGTGCACGATTTTCTCAGCGAACAGCCGGCTTTCGATGCGGGCTGGTTGCGTGGTGAAACTTTGTTGTCCCAGCGTCTCAAACAACAGGGCTATCGTACGGGTCTGTTTGGCAAGTGGCACGCAAGTACCAACAGCCGGCCACCGCAAGCCGGCTTCGATCGCTGGCTGAGCTACGATCCCTACGCGGCAGGTTGGCAGAATCAATACCTGCACAGCGGCGAGGTTCGCTTTTCGGACGACGGCAAGCCGCTAATGCACAGCGGTGTCCAGTCACGTTTTCTCACCGAGGAGGCGATCCGGTTTATCGATGACGACGCGTCGCAGCCGTTTTTTATCAGTCTGAATTTCGTCGAGCCACATGCACCGTTCAGTGGCTTACCCGAGCGGCTCGTCAGCCGCTACCGCTCTGTAGCCAGTAAGATTGTGCCGGCAGGTGGCGCGTCTGCGCTGGCCGATCGCGGTCAAGCGACCCGCTTGCCGGAGGACCATGTCGAGCAACTGGCGCAGTACCTCGCAGCGATTGCACTCATCGACGAACAGGTCGGGCGATTGCTCGACGGATTGCAGGGCCGTGGTCTGCTGGACAACACTTTGCTCGTGTATACGTCTGATCACGGGATGCTGATGGGCCAGTACGGCCTGTATGGCAAGACCAACGCGACCAATCCGCCGAATTTCTATGAGGAGACGCTACGCATCCCGATGATTGCCTACGCTCCGGGACTGGGATTGCGTGATGGACAACGGCGCCAGGAACTCGTCGACCTGCTCGACTTGCACGCGACCGTTGTCGACTATGCAAGCGGTGGACGCGAAACACGCTCGGACTACGGTCCGGGGCGGTCATTGCGGCCGCTTCTGGAGGGTGCCCGACAAACCAAGTGGCGCAGGGTCCAGTTTGCCGAGCGCGCGGACCATCGCATGGTGACCGACCGGCGCTGGAAACTGGTGCGCCGTTACTTTCGTGACGCGGCACAGCCGCCGATGGATACCTGGTACGACCTGGCGCACCCGGCCGGCGAACGCCATGCTGCCGACGCGCCGGACAATGCCGTCCGCGAGCGGTTGACGGCGGCGCTGGAGACATTCTTCGAGCGTTATGAAGCGTCGGGCAAGAGCGGTCGCCGCGTCTGGGAGCAACCGGCGCCGAATGCGCGCTTGCAGCGCGATCTGCAGAAGGACTAGCGTTCGGCCTCGGTTGCGAGGTCTCGCTGCCGCCCCGACGCCGGCACCGGAATGTCACGGTGTTTGCGGAAGTAGTCGATCGTCAGCTCACCGAGCGGTTCGGTTTCGCGCAGCAGCCGGGTATCCAGGAACTCATCGAAATGGTCTCCGCCGCGAGCGATGATCGCGGGCACGGCGACCTGGAAAACATCGTCGGCGGCAATGGCTTTGCCGTTGTGATGCAGGGATACGAGTCGCTCGCGTTCGGGTCGCGACGTATCGTAGACGACGTCAAGGCCGGACACCTGCAAAAGGCCACGCAACAACGTAAACGATTGCTCCATGATGGCGGCGAGTTGTTCGCCCGTGACTTCCATAACGACGATGGGGTCGACGAACGGATTGGTGTCGAGAATGTCGGCAACCTCGACGTCGCCTGCAGGAATGTCCTTGCGGATCGTGCCGGGGTGGATGAGACCGATGTCGGCACCGGACGTCTCGACCGCGATGTCGGCGAGCAGATTGCCGAGATCGGCCTCGTCAAAGTAGCGCCGGTTTAGACGGGCCTGCGTGCGCCCGACGACTTCCGTGATCTCGGGGTGTGCTTCGCGGTACGTCGTATTCTTGGCCGCGACTACGGGGTCTGGCCCCAGACGATCGGAGTCGACCGGTATCAACTTGCCGTCGTAGGCACTGATCTTGCGGGTCTCCGGGTCCAATATGAGTTGTAAGTAACCGAGGTAGGTGGCTTGCCCAAACGTCTGCATAATCAGGGTGCCGTTCTTGGGACTCACCACGGGCTCCCAGGTACCGGCGTCTGCGTGGCCACCGAACAGGACGTCGACGCCGGTGACGGCATCGGCCAGTGCAATGTCCTTGTCGATGTCGCGGGCCAGTCGCGGATCGATCTCCGCATCTGTCTGCATCGGAGCCGTATGTCCCTGGTGAGTCAGCAGTACCACCAGATCGACTTCATCGCGCAACTCGTCGACAGAGCGTTGTACCGCTATCGCCGGATCGCTGACGGTGAGTTCGTCGATATGGTTCGGGGCGACTGCCGAACTTGCCGCGTCCTGGCCGAGTATGCCGATCACACCAATGCGCAGCCCGTTCCGCTCGATGATCGTGTGTTTCTGTGCGAACGGATGTTGTGTGCCCTTGTAGGTCAGATTGGCGCCGAGTACCGGAAACGGTGCGCGGTTCTTTTGCCATTCGAGGATGGCCTCTCCGTAGTCGAACTCGTGATTGCCGATTGCCATCGCGTCATAGCCCATCGTGATCATGTACTCGAACATCAATGCGCCATCGGTCAGCCGGGACAACGCGCCCGTGAATATGTCGCCGGAATCGAACAGAAAGACGTTGGGCTCATCGCGTCGGACGTTCCTGATCAGGGTCGTGAGTTCCGCGAGCCCGCCGATTCGTTGCATGTCATCGCGCCACCACGCCGGGACCGGCTCGTAGGCGCTTTCCATGTCGTTGGTGAAAATCAGGGTAACGACGAGTTCGTCGTTCGCTGCTGGTTGTGTCGCACAGGCCGACATCGTATACAGCAGAAAAAGAACGAGCATTTCGGTGCGCAACAGGGCCATGATTTTCTCCGTGGGTGGAACAGGTGACAGCAGGTTGACTGGTGCATAATAAACCGGGCTGATGAGGAATCCAGACCATGAATCGAACGACAGCCGTATGGCTGACCGTTACCGTGTTTTTGCTGTCGGCCTGTAGCGCGCTACTCGGACAGGATGTCGCAGCAGAGTTGGCGTAACCAACGGTTGGTCGAGTCTTTGTCATAGCGGCGGTGCCAGAACAGGAAGTAGTTCAGAGGACGGGTTGCAATCGGTAGCTCATCGATGACCAGCGGGTGCCTGCGCACCAGTTCTTCGCACGCCCGTCGTTGTAGCGTCAGGATGAGATCAGAGCTTTGCAGCGCGTCGGCTACCTGCATGAAATGCGGCACGGCCAGACTGACGAAGCGCTTGTGACCGTCGGAACTCAGGATCTCGTCGATCGGGCCGAACACATTGCCCAGCGGCGACACCATCATGTGAGTGGCGGCGAGGTAACGCTTCAGCGTAAGCCGCTGCTTCTCCAGCGGATGACCGTGGCGATACAGGACGACGAAGTCATCGTCAAACAATCGTTTTTGCTTGAGGTGTTCCGGGACATGCCAATTGAGCGTAATGGCGAGATCGACGTTGCCGGATTCGAGTTGACGTGCGGCATAGTCGCGCTGCAATACCCTGAACGTAATGCGTGATTGCGGCGATTCGCGGGCAATGCGACGCAGCAGACCGGGCAGCAGGAAGTGCTGGACCTCGTCGGTGGTCGAGATAACAAAGTTTCGCACGATGTCAGCCGGGTCAAACTTGACCTCGCCCTGCAACGCTTCGAATGAGGCGATAAGCTGGGCGACTTGTGGTGCGACGGACAATGCCTTGTTGGTTGCTGCCATACCCCGGCCGCTGCGCACGAACAGCTCATCGCCGAAGGTCTGGCGCAGTCTTTTGAGCTGTTTGCTGACGCTCGACTGCGTGATATCGAGCGCTTCGGCTGCGGCAGTGATGCTACCGTTCGACAGGATCGCGTCAAACACCAGCAGATCCCTGAGGTGCATCCCAGAAATATTCCGAATCGTCATAATTAGTATTCAGTTTCTTCCATTGTGGAATAGTTTGCAAACGCCTAAATTGATAACAACGGGAGGATGGTCATGAATTCAAAGGTCCAGGACGCGCCGGTTGTCGCGAAGTCTGACGTTGTGGTCGTTGGCGGCGGTGCCGCCGGCGTAACTGCAGCCGTGTCCGCGGCACGCAACGGTTGTTCGGTCACACTGCTGGAACGCTACCACCACCTTGGTGGCATGGCGTCCGGCGGTATGGTGCTGGTACTCGACGACATGGTAAACGGCAAGGAAATTACAGTTTCCGGAATTGTCGACGAGTTCATCCAGCGCATGGAAGCAGAAGGCATGGCGGTAACGCCGCCGGTCGAGGACCGCTATGCGAGCGATGAGATGTATCGCAAGTGGGCACGCTGGGGCGTGCACGACTTTCATCAGCCAAAAAAACCGCAGCCCATTGTCTATGCAACCGCATTCGACCCGGACGCATGGAAGCGCACGTCGCTGGACCTGATTCGTGAGAACGGCATCAATCTGCGCCTGCACAGCTGGTTCAGCGACGCGATCGTCGAGGACGGTGCCATCAAAGGCGTTGTCTGCCAGACGAAACTCGGTCGCCAGGCTATCCTGGGCGATATCGTGATCGATACGACCGGAGATCTCGACGTCGCTGCGGGCGCTGGTGCCGCATTTGCGCAGGGACAGTACATCGTGACGACAGTATTTCGCCTGGCGAACGTCGATACGGACGAAGCCATGCGTTTCGAATACGAAGAGCCCGAAGCGTTCGCTAAAATTAATCGCGAGGCACGTCGCATCATCGGTGGTGCCTGGGAAATGTGGTGGCTCAAGACGCCGATCCCCGGGGTTGTATGGTGCAACTGCCCGCACATGCCGGGCTACGATGGAATCTCGGTCGACGACCTGGTTGCAGCAGAGTACGAAGGCCGCGAACGCATGATGAATCTGTATGAGTTTGCGCGCGATCATCTGCCAGGATTCGAGAATGCAAAGATGCTCGGCGCCGCCGAGCAGGTGGGCGTGCGTACGACGCGCATGCTGCAAGGTGAGTACGTGGTGACCAAGGACGATATCGTCAACCGGCACTACTTCGAGGATACAGTGTGCCGTGGCCGGGATTACTACACACCGTACCGGGCATTGTTACCGAGAGGCGTCGAGCAGTTGATCGTCGCAGGCCGGCATTATTCGGCAGAACCCGAGGCACAGAAGCGTTCACGCGAGATCCCGCCGTGCATGGTGCAGGGGCAGGTGGCCGGAATCGCTGCGGCGCTCGCGCTCGACAGCAACAGCCACATTCGCGACGTCGACTATCGTCGCATCCAGAAGACGATGCGGGCACAGGGTGCCGATCCTGGTGACGTACCGTCGGCCAACGCGACAGGCCCGCAGGACCAGGTGGCAAACGCCTGACATAAGGAGAGCAATACAGAATGAGCACAACGAAAACACTGCCACTCGACGGCGTTCGAATTCTCGACTTCACGCAGGTAATGATGGGCCCATCGGCAACGCAACTGCTGGCCGATTTCGGCGCCGACGTGATCAAGATAGAAAACCCGAAGGGCGGCGACCTGTCACGAACCGCATTCGGTGCGACCGATGAGGTAGGCGAGAACAATCCGGTCTTCTGCAGCCTGAACCGCAACAAGCGATCGCTTGCGCTGGATCTTCGTGATGACAAAAACAAGCAGGTGATCTACGACCTGGTCAGTGACGCTGACGTTGTGATCAGCAATTTCCGCGCTGGCGTCATGGACCGTATTGGATTCGGTTACGACAAGCTGCGGGACATCAATCCGCGCATCGTGTACGCCAGTGGCAGTGGTTACGGACCGCACGGGCCATATGCGCATAAAGGCGGACAGGATGTGCTGGCGCAGGCGATGAGTGGCGTTATGATGCGGCGCGCAGACGCGTCGACGCCGATGTCAATCTATCCGACGGCACTGTGCGATTACACAGCCGGTATGCACCTGGTGCAGGCCGTACTCGTCGCCCTGATCGGGGTGTCGAAGACCGGTGAGGGACAGCGTGTTGAGGTTTCCCTGTACGACTCAATGATCGCGATGCAAATGCAGGAAGCCAGTTGCCATCTGCACAGCGGCCGCGAAATAAACTGGGCAGAAATGCCGCTGACCGGCGTTTTCGAAACGACGGACGGAGCCCTGGTCATCGTGGGAGCTTTCAAGGTCAATCCACTGCAGGATATCTGTAACGTACTTGAAATCGAGGACCTCTCGGTCGAATATCCGGTGCTCGAGGCGCAGCGAGAGGCCAAGACTTACCTGCAGGATCGCTTTCGCGCCGAGTTTGCGAAGCGGCCTACGGACTACTGGATCGAAAAGCTCGAGGGGGCCGACCTGCTGTGTGCGCCGGTGAAGAACCTCGCGGATGTATTGCAGGACCCGCAGACGGACGCCAATGAGATGATCGTCGAATTCGAGCATCCGCTGAACGGTCGCATGCAGACCATCGCCTGTCCGATTCACTTTTCGGCAATGGATTGCGGAGTTCGTCGGCCACCGCCCCGGCTCGGTGAACACAATGATGAAATTCTCGGCGAACTGAGAGACAAACCGGCCGCGCAAGCCACAGCTTCATGAGTGTCGTCTATACGTTGGCCGGTCACATCGCTCACGTGACCATCGACCGTGGCGAGCGCATGAATGCGGTTGACGAATCGACAGCGGACGAACTCGAAGCCATCTGGAAGAAAATCGAATCGGATCCACAGGTGCGTGTTGTCGTGTTGACCGGCAGCGGCGACAAGGCGTTCTGTGCGGGCGCCGACATGAAGAGCCAGGGCAAGACGCCTACCGGTGTCGAGTATTGGGCCAATTCGCGGCCCGGGGGTTTCGGTGGCCTGGCTTTGCGCAAGTCACTGCATGTGCCGGTGATTGCGCGCGTGAACGGGCTGGCCGTGGGCGGTGGTTTCGAGATGGTGCTGGGTTGCGACATCGTCGTTGCGGCGGAGCATGCGTCATTCGGTCTGCCAGAAGCGAAAGTCGGCCGCATGCCGCTGGATGGCGGCATGATCATGCTGCCGCGACTGATTCCACAGAAAATAGCGATGGGAATGCTGCTCACCGGGCGGCGGATATCGGCTGCCGAGGCTTTGCAGTACGGTCTTGTGAATGAGGTCGTCGCTGCTGACCAGCTCGATGCCGCCGTTGAACGCTGGACCGAACAGATTCTCGAGTGCGCGCCGCTGTCCGTCAAAGCGATTAAGGAATGCGTCCTTGAGACAGGCAACCTGCCGGTCGATGAAGCGTGGTCCAAACGCCTGCCTGCGCTGATCGCGGCGCTCGAGTCCGAGGACGGCGACGAAGGACCTCGGGCATTCCGCGAGAAACGCAAACCGGTCTGGAAAGGGCGCTGATGTCGGCAGGCGTTGGAGCGACCTTATGACGTTCGTAATCATGTCGCCCTGTATCGGTGTGAAGGATGGCACTTGCGTTGACGTTTGCCCGGTCGATTGCATTTACGAAGCGGAGCAGATGTTCTACATCAACCCGGATGACTGTATCGCCTGTGCCATTTGCGAAACGGTTTGTCCGGTCGATGCTATTCGGCACGTGGATGAGGTGCCGGAAGAGGAGCAAGAGTACATTGAGATCAACGCGGCACTATCTCGTCCGGCGGGCGACGGAGACTGAAGTGATGACGGCAGGGAGGTGGCTGTGAGCAGGATTGGAGGAGTACTCGCGGCCGTGCCGACACCTTTCGATGAGGCCGGCAAGCCGGATCTGAATCGTTTTGTCGAACATTGCGAATGGGTGCTGGCCAACGGCGGGGATGGCCTGAACGTACTGGGTACGACCGGTGAGGCGAATTCGCAGGGCGCTGCAGAGCGGCGGCAGGTGATGCACACCGCGTCCGCTGCATTCGGTGGCCGAGTGCCGATGATGGTCGGTACCGGTACGCCGTCGCTCGCCGATACGATCGAACTGACACTGCAGGCATCGGCCGACGGTTATGACGGGGCGCTGGTGTTGCCGCCCTTTTACTACAAAGGTGTTTCTGACGACGGTCTGTTCAGGTATTTCGACACAGTAATACGCGCGCTCGGCGACGGTACGACCGGCGTGTATTTGTACAATTTTCCACAGATGACCGGGATTTCGTTTTCGGCCGAATTGGTCGCACGTTTGCTGGATGCACATCCGGAGCGACTGTGCGGCATGAAGGATTCGTCAGGCGATCTCGGTTATACGAGGCGTATGGCCACGGAGTTCAGAGGTCGGTTCGATGTGTTTCCGGGCAGTGAGGCGCCGCTGGACGAGGCACAGGAGTACGGCTATTCCGGCTGCATTTCGGCAACGGTGAATGCCACTGTGAAGCTGGCGGCGAAGGTCTGGCGGCAAGGCGGGCAGGCGCCGGCGAGCGATGTCGAGGCTATGCAGGCGATGCGCGGCGCGATCGCGGCATACCCGATGGTCGCCGCCGTAAAGACACTCGTCGCAATGCGCACTGGTGAGTCAGCATGGCGACGCGTTCTGCCGCCACTGACTGAACTGAATGCTGCGGGACAGGATGCGATTGCGGAGCTTGCCGACAAGCTGGGTCTGACGGGGACAGCATAGCGGGTCGAAAGGACAGAATAACAATGACCAACCAGAACGAAAAAAGCGAGTTACCCGAAGACTATCCGAAGCCGGCATACGCCTGGTACGTCGCTGTCCTGCTGATGTTCTTTTACGTCCTGTCGTTCATGGATCGCCAGATCATCGCCGTCCTCATTGATCCGATCAAAGCGGATATGGCCCTGACCGATGTGCAGATGAGCCTGATAGGTGGTTTGTCTTTCACTCTGTTCTATGCGACGACGGGCATTTTCATCGGTCGTCTTGCGGACAGCATGAATCGGCCGAGGCTGATCGCCCTGGGTGTATTCGTCTGGAGCCTGACAACCGCACTGAGCGGTCTCACCGGCAAGTTCTGGCAGTTGCTGATATTGCGCATGGGCGTCGGTCTCGGCGAATCGGCGCTGTTGCCATCGACGTTATCGCTGCTTACCGACTATTTCCCACCAAAGCGACTGGCAACACCGACTAGCGTATTTCTGTTGGGCGCACCGATTGGTATCGGACTTTCCTTTGCCGCTGGTGGTTATCTTTTCAGCGTTGCACAGCAGATCACGGCCGCACCGGGCTGGAACGACGTAATTCTGGTCGGCGGTTCGGCAGCCTGGAAGCTGGTGCTGCTGTTTCTCGGTGTAGTGGGCATGCTGATGACCCTGGGTTTGTTCACCGTTCGTGAGCCGCGCAACCGCAGTACCGCAGCCGCGCTGCAGCAGCAGCGCAACATGGCCCGTGCAAGTGAGGCGGCAAGTATTGGCGATGTACGTGAGTATGCGCGTCGGCACTGGTTTGCCATTACGGCGCTGTATGTCGGCATGTCGCTGATTTCGCTGGCTGCGTATTCGCAGGGCTTCTGGGATATCACGTTCCTGGCGCGCACCTATGACAAGGATCCGGCGACGATAAGTTTCACCTACGGCATGGTGCAGCTGTTCGGCGGGCTCTCCGGTATGTTGTTCGCGGGTATCGTGGCTGATCGACTGAGTAAGCGCGGTATCGGTGCCGCAAGTGTCATTATGGTCGTGATCGGATGCGCAATCGCTACGCCGTTCAGTTTTGCCTATCCGCTGGCAAGCACGGCGTCCACGGCATTATGGCTCATGGTGCTGGCGATCTTCGGTAGCAACATGGGTTTTGCCTGCGCGGCATCCGCCATTCAGCGGATGTTCCCGGGATCCATGCTGGGCCTGGCAGCCGGCATCTACTTTTTTGTTTCGAACGCTGTCGGCATCGGAATCGGGCCAACAGCGGTGGCCGTCATTACCGACTATGTTTTCGAGGATCCAGAGATGATTCGCTACTCGCTGGCGGGTGTCGGTGGCGTTTCGCGGGCATTGGCATTCGTCCTGATCCTGGCCGGACTTCGTGCCTACCGGAATCTGCTGCAAGACCTGGAGCGCAACCCTGCCTGAGGCAGCGGCCCATTAATCTCCGAGGTCAAGGCGGTAGCGGCCAAATCCTTCTGCATCGATGTTCAGCAGTTCAATCCGGGCGTCGGGCGCAAGTGATGCGGCCGCATCGGGCGATGACCGGAAGGTGACGACTACGTCGTCAGAGATCGGTGCAAACGACCAGTTGTTGTCAGCGGACGGATCCAGTGTGTCTTGTTCGAACACGTACGCTGCGAGTACGTCGCGGTTGCTGTCCGGCGCTTCGATGACCGTTGAGCTGCCGTCCAGTCCCGGAAAACTGCCGCCGCCGCCCGCACGGTAATTGTTGGTCGCCACGACAAACTGTTGCTCGTCGCGGACCGGCTGGCCATCGTAACGCAGGTCAACGATACGCGAGTTGCCGGCATCGATCAGGGTGCCGTCGGCTGAGTAGCGAGGCGCACGGGCGACATCGATCTGGTAGCTGACGCCATCGATGACGTCGAAATTGAACGCGGAAAACGTCTGGCTGATGAGCGGTTGTGGGTCACTTGATTGTGGATCGATGGTATTGAACACGCCGGCGGACATCTCCAGCCATTCGCGGACCTCGCTGCCACTAATCAAGACCGCACGCAGTGTATTCGGGTAGATGTAAAGATCCGCGATGTCTTTCAGTGCGATCTCACCGGCGTCGATCTGCGTGTAATAGTCCACGCCGCTGCGGCCGCCGGACTTGAATGGGGCGCTGGCCGAGAGTACAGGCAGCCCATCGAGCTCCGTGCCTGCGACGAGTTTTTCGACGTAGTGTTTTTGCGCGTCGGTCACAATCTGTATCGATGGGTCATCCCGGACCAATGCAAAGTAGCTGTCGATCGGCGAACGGATAGCGCCGACTCCGGTGCGCATGTAGTCGAGCGTTGCCTCGTGATCGCTGCGGATTGCGTCGAGCACTTCTGCGACCGGCTCGACAAGCGGTATCAGTTGTGAGTCCTTCATTGTCGCGATCGCGCGGACAGTGCCATTGCCTT
This sequence comes from Phascolosoma agassizii, assembly GCA_035593235.1. Classification (NCBI taxonomy): domain Eukaryota; kingdom Metazoa; phylum Annelida; class Sipuncula; order Phascolosomatiformes; family Phascolosomatidae; genus Phascolosoma; species Phascolosoma agassizii. Next base: position 22,192 of record JAVJHY010868185.1, on the reverse strand, counting down.
CGACGACAGTCCACTCGCCGTCAGCGTCGACACTCAGCAGGAGATCGACAATGCCCAGATGACTGCCCCAAAAGCCGGGCATTGTTGCCGGTACTCCGTTGATCGTACCGTTATCGATGTCCAGGCCGGCAACGCCCGCAAAGTCCTTGCTCGGAAACACCCTGTGGCTGTGACCGAACATGATGGCGTCGATACCGGGAACTGTGGATAAATAGAAGGTTGCGTTTTCGTCGAGCCCGCGACGGCCCGTTGTGGCGATGCCCGAATGCGGGATGGCAACGATCACGTCGGCGCCGGCGCGTTTCATCTCAGGAACGATACGCTTTGCCGCGTCGACGATATCGTGGGCGACAACGCGCCCGCGCAGGTTGCTGAGATCCCAGGTCATGATTTGTGGAGGCACGAAGCCGACAAAGCCGATACGAATGGGGAATTCACGGCCATCGTCAGTACTCAGCCGTCGATCGACGATGAGATACTGGTCGAAGTACGGCTCGTCATTGCCAGGCTCGTCGTCACCGTCATCGTGAAACACGTTGGCACTGACATACGGGAAGTTCGCGCCGCCAACAGACTTGTCGAGGAATGCCAGCCCATAGTTGAACTCGTGATTGCCGATGTTTCCTACTGTGTAGTCGAGCAGGTTCATTGCCTTGTAGACCGGATGCGTTTCTGTGGTCTCAAGACCGCGTTGCCGCGCGACGTAGTCTCCGAGAGGATTGCCTTGCAACAAATCGCCGTTGTCTACCAAAACGCTGTTGTGGACTTCGGCACGTGCGGCCTCGATCAATGCCGCGGTGCGTGCCAGACCAAAGCCCACCGACGGTGCGTCCTGATAATAATCATAGTCTGCGATATGCACGTGGATATCTGTGGTCTCGAGAATGCGGAGTTTCACAAGGGTATCGTCGGGCGCACACGCGGACGTGGCGAGTGCCGTCAGCAAGCCGGCAAGAAGTGTTAGTAGTGATTTCATCAGACTACCGATGATAAAGAATTAATCCGCGGAAGTGACAGGGAATTGGCATACTGTCGGTATTCGTATTGGAGGGAATGCAGACTGATGTTGTTTGCCGATGTTATTCGTACCAAGCGGGACGGCGGCGCGCTCAGCGCGGAGCAGATTCAAAGACTCGTCGACGGACTTGCGGATGAGTCTATCCCGGCGGAGCAGATCTCTTCGCTGGCAATGGCGATCTTTCTCAATTCAATGTCGTTCGACGAAGCGGCTCAGCTGACTGCAGCGATGGCGAATTCCGGCACGGTGCTCGATTGGTCTGCAGACGACCTGGACGGGCCGGTCGTCGATAAGCATTCGACGGGCGGAATTGGCGACAAAGTCAGTTTCCTGCTGGCGCCGATCGTCGCCAGCTGCGGTGGCTACGTGCCGATGATTTCGGGCCGGGGCCTCGGCCATACGGGAGGCACGACAGACAAGGCGGAGTCGATCCCCGGCTACGATACGGCCCCCGATTACAAGCGGTTTCGCAAAATCGTCAGAGATACCGGATGCGCGATTATCGGGCAAACGGAAGACTTGGCACCCGCCGATCGGCGTTTCTATGCAATTCGTGATGTAACCGCAACGGTAGAGTCGATACCGTTGATCACGGCATCGATATTGTCGAAAAAGACGGCGGCGGGACTGCAGTCGCTGGTGATGGATGTCAAAGTCGGCTCGGGTGCATTCATGGAGACCATGGAGCAGGCGCGGGAGATGGCCAACAGCATTATCGCGACGGCTGCGCGGTCCAACCTGCGTGTCAATGCGCTCATCACCGACATGAATCAGGTCCTTGGCACGACGGCCGGCAATGCACTCGAGATTGCCGAAACCGTGAGTTTCCTGCGCAATGAACAGCGCGAGTCGCGCCTCGATACCATTACGCTGGGACTGTGTGCAGAGATGTTGCTCGTGTCCGGTATCGAGACCGATCGCCCTACAGCGCAGGCACGTTGCGACGAGGCTGTCAGCAGCGGTCGTGCAGCTGAAGTGTTCGCCGCGATGTGTACAGCACTGGGTGGTCCCGCTGATTTCATCGACAACAGTTCCGCCTACCTCGCCGCCGCACCCGTCACCCGAGCGGTGCATGCACGCGGCTACCTGGCACGAATGAACGCGCAGGCTGTTGGCAACGCGATCATCGAACTGGGCGGTGGCCGGAGAAATGTCGGCGAAGCACTGGATCACTCTGTGGGCCTCGAGCACGTCGCTTCGATCGGCACGCTAATTGACGCTGAAACGCCGCTGGCGGTTATTCACGCGGCGAGTGAAGCGGATGCTGAGCATGCAGAACGCCTGCTGCTCTCGGCCTGCGAATTCAGCGATGCAGCGCCGTCGGCGTCGAACGAGATCTATGAAATCCTGACGGGCGAATAATGCCGCCAAACCTGATCGGTCTTGCCGGCATTGTCGTTATTCTCGGCATAGCCGCAGCATTGTCGACAGATCGCAAAGCGATCAACCTGCGAGTCGTTGGCGCCGCGTTCGCGCTGCAGGCGGCGATGGCTGCATTCATCCTGTATTCCGACCGCGGTACCGCGATGGTCGACAAACTCAGCGAATGGGTAATTGCCGTCATCGGATTCTCCGCGGAAGGGATCGACATGGTGTTCGGACCGCTCGCGAGCGCGGATGTTCTTGGTGGCATCAGCTTTGCCGTCAATATTCTGCCCGTGATTGTATTTTTCTCGGCATTGATGTCGGTGCTTTATTACCTGCGGATCATGCAATGGATCGTCAAGATTTTCGGTACGGCGCTTGAGAAGACAATCGGAACGGCGCCGATCGAATCGATGAACGCGGTGGCTAATGTGTTTGTCGGCCTGACAGAAGCACCGCTGGTCGTACGACCCTACCTGGCTGGCCTGACAAAGCCGCAGTTCTATGCCGTTATGTGTTCGGGCGTCTCATCGGTGGCGGGGACCGTTCTCATCGCCTATGTATCCTTCGGTGCCGACATGCGCTACCTGTTGGCTGCCAGTTTCATGGCGGCGCCGGGCGGGCTGCTGATGGCGAAGATGCTGATGCCCGACGAACCGGGGGACAATACCGGTCACGATGTTGATTTCGAGGTCCAGCACAGCGCGCATGAAAACATATTTCTCGCGGCCGCTTCCGGTGCCGCCGACGGGCTGAAGCTTGCCGCCAACATTGGTGCGATGTTGATTGCGTTCGTTGCGCTCATCGCACTATTCAACGGACTGGTCGGCGGTATCGCGGGTTGGTTCGGTCTGGAATTGACGTTGCAGAAGATACTCGGCTGGATGTTTGCGCCGCTCATGTTCTTGCTGACTATCCCCTGGGAGGACGCGCAGGCCGCTGGTGCGCTGTTTGGCGAGAAACTGATTCTCAACGAGTTCGTCGCTTTCATTCACTTCAACGATTTCCTGGGCGAGGCCAGTGAACGTACCCGTGCGATCGTGACGTTTTCCTTGTGCGGTTTCGCCAACCTGGCCGCAGTTGCGATTCTTCTGGGAGGCCTCGGCGTCATTTGCCCGGAACGACGGGAACTGATTGGCCGATTTGGACTTCGCGCGGTGGCAGCCGGTTCCCTGTCGAACCTGATGAGTGCGGCACTCGCAGGGGTCATGCTGACGTTTTGAGCGATTTTGCACGGCATTCAGTCTATTCTGGAGACATGGCTGACACTTCGCGTATGAACAAGCCGAATCGAATTGAGCAACTGATCGCATCGCCTCTGGGTGCTCTACTGGCCCGTCCGTGGTTCGATCATTTCACCACCCGTTTCTTCGGTGGCTGGTTTTTTCCATCGTCGCGTCTCTGGGCCGCGGCGCGCGCAGCGCATGGCTCGCTCGATGCATTCTACGATGCCGCCCCCATCGAGCCGTTGCCTCGCCTCAAGGGTCGAATCGACACGTTGTTACAGCACTTCGAGGGCGTGCGGCGCGACGTCGTGACCGCAGAGGCCGAGTGGGAAGAAGCCTTTTTTGGCAGCGCTGGCCGCTCGCCGGCCGAGCGCACCCAAACCGAGAAGCAACGACTTGCACGACGCGCGAAATACAATGAGCTGCGCCGCAGATTTGCCTTCATTGCACGACGCAGGCAGGTTTCTCCCGTGCTATGGGAGATTTCGTCACCAATGGCACTGGCGGCTGATTACGCGCGAGTCGTCAGAAGCACCGAGAGTCCGTTCGCAGCTCCGCAAGAAATGCCGCCGGTCGCCGTATCGAATACCATTCCGGCCGCCGGCTCCGTCGACTACTGGATTCGGTTCGAATCACCGTCGAGCATGAACGACATGGCGTTTGCCAGGGTCAGCGAACCCGCCGGAGTGACCGATCCCCCGACCGTCATTTTCCTGCACGGTATCGGCGTAGAGTTCGATCACTGGAACGGGATGATCGATGAAGCGGCCCGTTTTGTGCGAATGGGAATGCGCGTCGTACGCCCGGAAGCGCCCTGGCACGGGAGACGAGTGCCGGACGGTCGTTACGGCGGCGAGAAGTTTATCGCGACGATGCCAAGAGGATCGCTTGAATTCAGCAAGGCACAGGTACGCGAAACCGCCGTTCTGATGGACTGGTGTCGTCGCAATACACAAGCGCCGGTGGCGTTGGGTGGCAGCAGCCTGGGAGCACATATGGCTCGGTTGGCGGCAGCTCGGGCTCGAGACTGGCCGGCGCATCTACGTCCCGACGCGCTACTGCTGGTGACACCGTGCGGTCGACTTGAGGACGCTGCAATCGAGGGTTCGTTTGCGCGCATCTGGGGTACGTCCGAAGCCGCCGGTGCGATGGGTTGGAGTCCCGTACTTCGCAGCAAGTGGCTGGGTCTGCTTGACCCCGACCAGCCCCCGGTCGTACCGCCGGATCGAATCGTCACCGTATTGGGTGAGAAAGATCGTGTGACACCCTATGCAAGCGGCGAGAGCCTTATTTCACGACTCGAAATACCCGAACGCAACGTGTTTCGCTGGCCGCTCGGGCATTTCAGTATCCCGATTAACATGGTTCGGGATCATGCACCGATGAATCGATTTCGAGAAATAATCGACGAGGTGAGCGCTGCATGACAAGCGACGCACAACCGGGCCGTTTGGTCGCGGCGGCGAACGAGCGATTGCAATTACCAATACCCGAGTTCTCGTTGCTTGGCCGAAAGAAGAACGTTGACCTGTTAATGCAAGACGCTGACCTGCTCGCGTTCATAGACCGGCTTGCCGGCGATGAACAGGTACCCAGAGAACAATTGCTGCAGCGAGCGCGACGCTATGCGTCGAAAATGGGTCCGAGATTCAGTGCTCTGTTCTATTTCAAGATCGGCTATTTTCTTTCGCGAACCCTGATTCGGCTGCACTACCATGTACGCGTCGTATCCATCGACCGTGAGGCGGTGGCCGCCGTCCCAGCCGATGCCACCGTCATTCTTGTTAGTAATCACCGCAGCAACTTTGATCCGCTGCTGTGCGCGTATCTGGCATCACGGCAGTCTACGGTGTCCCTGTCCGCAGGTGAGTGGGCGCGGCTATGGCCGTTTCGTCAGCTCGTCCGTGCCGCAGGAGGGTTCGTCGTCGACAGGGATGCGAGTGACCCGCTGTATCGGCAGGTCTTGGCGTCCTACGTTCGCTTGTCCGCGGCGAACGGTGTGCATCATGCGTTTTTCCCCGAAGGGGAGTTGAGTCGCGATGGCAGAATCGGCGAGCCGAAGCTCGGTTTCCTTAATTTCTTCTGTCGCGCCTGCAGTGAGGACCGCGATATCGTGTTTGTTCCCATCGGAATCAATTACGACCGGATTCCCGAGGATCGTAAGCTCAGCTATGCCGAGCAAGGCTTCGAACGACCCAAAGTCAGCTTTCTCTTTTATTCCGCCCTGCGCTATATCGTGTCCGTGCTGGCGCTCGCGTTCAAGCGAACCCGGTCTTTTGGCAATGCCTGTGTCGCTTTCGGCAAACCGGTTTCTCTGCGGCAGTGGCTGTGCCAGCACGACATCGCTGTTGCCGAACTCGCGACGGCTGATCGTTACGAGTGGTTGCCGGCGTTGGCCGAAGACCTGATGGAGTACTGTGCCAATGAGGTATCTGCGACACCGGTCGTGCTGGTTGCAGCCGTTATGTGCGAGCAGGGCGAGGAAAAGCGCTGGAGCCCCGCTGCACTCGACGAAAATGTTGCTGCCCTCGCCGAGAGACTGACGTCGCGCGGCGCAAACATATACGCGCCGAACGGAACCAACGTTGCGGTGGAGTCTGCTCTCCAAATACTGCTGCGAAATGATCTTGTGCACCGGGATGCCGATGGACGCTATGCCGTTTCCCGGCAGGAGCTGCCGGTCTTGCGTCACTACGCAAGATCCATTGAGCATCTGACGGCATGAATATCTGCCGCTGGATAGATTGGTGGGCCGACCGGATGCCATACAAAGCGGCCATCCGCTTCGAAGGGGCTGAGTTGAGTTACCGGGAATTTGCCGATGACATAGCCCGGACCGCCGCCGTGTTGCAACAACTCGGCATCCGCAAAGGCAGCCGCGTCGCCTGGCTGGGCTACAACAGCCCGGAATTTCTGAGCGCCTTGTTTGCCTGTGCCCGAATTGGCGCGATCATCATCCCACTCAACATCAGGCTTGCTCCGCGCGAGCATTTGTTCATGTTGAGAAACGCTGCGGCGAAAATCCTTGTCTTCGATCCGCGCCTGGGAGCCAGTGCGGATCTGGTGGCCGAAAAGATAAAGAGTTGCAAGCTCGTCTCTTCCTCGGACGTGCTGCATGCAAGGGCAAGCGAGTCCCTGACGAAACTCAAACGAAGCACCGACGGTGTCGTGCGCGGTGATTTTGCCGCGTCTACGACCCCTTTACTCATTATATATACGTCGGGTACGACCGGCCGGCCGAAAGGGGCGGTGCTCACACAACGTGCGATTCACTGGAACGGTCTGAACAGCCAACTTATGCACGATCTTCATCGCGACGACCACGTGCTAACGACACTGCCGTTTTTTCATGTTGGCGGACTGAATATCCAGACGACACCGGCGTTGCAGGTCGGTGCAACAGTGACGCTCATCGAGAAGTTCCAGGCGAGTACTTTTCTTAGCTTCGTCGAACAGGAACGGCCGACCCTGACCGTACTCGTACCGACGCAAATGCAGGCAGTCGCGGCTCACCGCCGCTGGCATCATACGGATCTGTCCAGTCTGCGGTGTGTCACAACCGGATCGACAATGGTGCAAACGCCATTGCTCGGCCTGTGGCACGATCATGACATTCCGGTGATTCAGATATACGGCGGGACCGAAACAGGGCCAATCGCCATTCACCAGGTCGTTGAAACGGCGCATACGACGTCCGGATCGGTGGGCCGGCCTGCCATGTACTGCGAAGTACGCATTGTCGACGGCAACGGCAAGAACGTTGTCGACGGCGAGCCAGGCGAAATTCTGTTGCGCGGTCCTAACCTGTTTACGCAGTACTGGAAGGATCCCGAGGCCAGCGAAACCGCGCTTAAAGATGGCTGGTTTCACTCGGGAGACATCGGATTGCGCGACGAGCAGGGCAACTACCATATCGTGGACAGAAAGAAACGAATGATTATCAGCGGCGGCGAAAATATTTATCCGTCAGAACTCGAACGGATATTGATCGAGTTGCCGGCTATCAGCGAATGTGCGGTCGTCGGCATTCCGCACCAAAAGTGGGACGAGGTTCCGGTTGCGGCATTCGTTTGCAGCGCCGGTCAGTCACCGTCAGTCGATGAGCTGTTGCAGATGTTTAATGGCCGAATTGGTCCAATGAAACACCCCAGGCACTTCGTGCAGTTTGACGAGCTGCCCAGAAACGCGATGGGTAAAGTCGTCTTCGAAGAGTTGCAGGCCGCTGTGACCAAAAAATTGAAAGGGTCTGCGCAGTAGTGTCTAACGTGCTGACTCGTCACGCTCGTAGTGGCCGGTCATGTACTCAATGGCGGGTGCCAGCGCATCTCGCCAGGCTTTGCCGATTTGCACATTGTACTCCGGGTCGAACTGGCTGACAGTCGTAAGAAGGCTGTCCAGCCATAGCTCATAAAGGTGCGCCGGAATGTCTGAGCGCGATTTCGCGTGTGCGCGGGCAACCCGGGCAATCTCGCTGGTCTCCTCCTTGTCGATCGCGAAGTAGACCATGTGATCGAGCGACACTCTCAGCATCTCGCGTTGTTTGGTCATGTCCGTGTTGCTGAACTTGTCGGCAACGACCGGCGATGATTCCGCGAAAATTCGGTAGAACGTGTCAAAAAAGCCGCCCGTTTTAAGGTCGGTCGCGCCGACTCTCGCGTAGCTGTCGACAAATGATTGAATGAAATCCGTCATCTGTTCATTGCAGCAGTCATGCTAGTCTTCCAACCATCGCAGTTTCGCTAGCGGATAACCGAGGTACCATTTGGCCCGCTCCAAAATAATTCGAGTTTTCACAAGTCGAACGCCAAGATCGACGTCACCGCTGACCTGGTCGATCAACTTATTTAGTTCCGACGAACTTGAACAACAGGTGAAACACACATAGTCGACATCGCCGGTGACTCGGAGGCAGTCCATGAATTCAGGGATTTCTTCGATAACGGCTTCGAACTTGGCGCGGGCGTTTGGGTTGTTATTCTCAAGTGTGAACTCGACATAGGCGAGTACGTGCTCAACCATACGGGTCAGATCGAGATCAGTGTTGAACGATAAGAAGTAACCTGCCTCCTTCAGGGCGCGCATACGCTGGAAACAGGCGCTGTTTGACAGGCCTACAAGATCTGCCAGTTCCTGGTTGGTAATATTGGCGCGCGTGTGCGTGATTGTCAGAATTTTTCGGTTAATCTCGTCGAGACGTACCTTCTTGTTTTTCGTAGACATGGTCCTGGCCACTGGAGGCGCGGATTCTTCGTCGGAATGGTGCCGTAGCAAAAACTTCGACGAAACGTCCGGTCAACTTCAAAATCATATTCTACATTTTTTGTGGTACCAATAGCGTACCCAACAGTGAGACATCGAACGATGGAGTCAGGCAACGAATTTTCGGCAGAAGAGGTTCCGCAACATCAGCTCGTCGCGTGGCCGCGAGTCGCCGCAATCGCCGCAATGGTGTCATTTTCACTGCCGACATTCGTGACGGGACTTGAGATTGCTCAAGGTATGTCGGCCGGAGACGCATTGTGGGCAATTGTCTGGGGATCCCTGATTATTACCATTATCGGTTCAGTTATGGGCTCTGTCGGTGCGAGGTCTCGCCTCAGTTCTTACTTGTTGGTTCGTATTGCGTTTGGCGACAAGGGCGCCGGTATCGTCAATATCGCATTCGCGATTTCCCTGCTTGGATGGTTTGGCGTCAATATCAACCTGTTTACCGAGGCGTTGACGAAACTGTCGATGGCCACGATGGGCGGCAGCATTTCAGTATTCTGGTTATCAGTCGTAGCGAGTTGCTGCATGACGATCACGACGATTGTCGGTTTTCGTGCGATCAACGTTCTGTCATCGATGCTGGTTCCAATTTTGGCAATTGTAACATTCTTGTTTCTCAAGACAGCTCTTGAGCAGCAGTCTCTGACCGAGATACTCGCCATAGAAAAGGTCGCGACGATCTCGATCGGAGAAGGAATTTCCGCGATCGTTGGAGCGGTTATTATCGGTGCCATCATCCTGCCCGACATAACCCGCTTTATCCGGCAGTGGCAAGGCGGGATCTATACGTCGGTGCTCGCTTACATGGTTGTCGCGCTGATCGTGATGGTTGCGGCGAGCCTTGCAGGCAGCGTCTCCGGCGAGGCGAATGTGCTCGACATCATGTTGGAGCTCAATCTCGGACTGGGCGCTTTTGCAATTGTTATCGCTGGCAGCTGGGTGCTCAACTCACTTAACCTGTACAGCACGGTTCTAAGTACCAAAGCGACGTTTCCAAAACTGCATACAGTGATGCTTACGGTTGCGCTCGGCGCAGTCGGTGTCGTCGCGGCACTCATGAATATCCTCGATAGCTTTATCACGTTCTTGTTCTATTTGTCCGTGCTCTTTATTCCGGTCGCCGGCGTGATCATGTCTGACTACCTGGTAATTAGGCCGGACCGCTACACAGTTGAGACTCTGGACAGCAACCGCGGCTTGAATGTGAAGGGGTTTATCGCCTGGGCAGTCGGTGCTGTATTTGCCATCCTCGCATCTGAGTCGGTGATACCTTCGCCAAGTAAAGTTGCAGCAATTGATGCCGTAATCCTTACGGGGCTGGTATATCTCACGCTCGCATGGAATGAGCGATCTCGGCGCGACACCGGATCCCAAGCATGAGAATTGGTATCGATGTTGGCGGTACGCATACCGACGCGGTCATCCTGGATGGTGCGGACGTTATCGCTGCGACCAAGGTTCTGACGACGGCGGACGTTGCCAGTGGCGTCAAGAACTCGCTGGACGTAATTCTCAAAGACAGTGGTGTAGAACACGACTTGATAGAACAGGTAATGATCGGAACAACACAATTCACGAACGCCATTATCGAGCGGCGAGAGTTGACACCGACTGCGGCAATTCGCATTGCGTTGCCGTCCGGTGAAGGAATGCCACCCTTGTTCGACTGGCCTGACGACATTGCCGACGCGGTTGGTCGACATTCGTTCATGATTTCCGGCGGGTCACTCTATGACGGCAGAAAACTCGCTGCCGTCAATGACGCCGAAATCGACGGTGTCATAAAACAATTGAACAAACTGAATATTCGCAATGTTGCAATCGCATCCGCATTCTCGCCAATGAATCCGGAACCAGAAGAATATGTCGCGACCAAACTTCGTCACGCGATTCCGGATGTGCGCATCACGGTGTCACATCATTTCGGCCGTCTGGGACTGATCGAGAGAGAGAATGCAGCAGTCCTGAACACTACGTTGTTGTCGTTCTCTGAGCGAGTTGTCTCGTCTTTCCTGGCAGCTGTTGCCAAGCGTGGTCTTAGTTGCCCGGTCTATATCAGTCAGAATGACGGCACACTGATGAGCGCCGATTTCGTGCGCAAATTTCCTGCCCTGACATTCGCATCCGGGCCTACAAATTCCTTGCGCGGCGCTTGCCGGCTAACAGGGCTCGACGATGCGATCGTGGTCGATATCGGTGGCACGACCTCGGATATCGGAGTTTTACAGAACGGCTTTCCACGGGAGTCGAACGTGGTCGTGGATATTGGTGGCGTGCGAACAAATTTTCGTATGCCCGACGTGCTCGCAATTGGCATGGGTGGCGGCAGCTTGATTCATGACGACGGCTCACGAATAGGGCCAACGTCAGTTGGCCATCGTCTGATCACCGAGGGACTGGTGTTTGGTGGCGACACGCTAACAACAACAGACATACTTGTTGCCAGTGGCGGCGCTGATATCGGCGATGCGGACGCTGTAAAGGATCTGCCATCTGATGTTGTAAAGAGTGCCAGCGAAACGATGCATGCCATGCTTGACCGTGCCATCGAGTCGATGAAGCCCAGTAGCGCAGCCATGCCCGTTGTTCTGGTCGGCGGCGGCGCAATCCTTGTAACCGGTGATCTGCAGGCAGCCTCAAAGCTGCACAGGCCGGAGAATGCCGGCGTCGCAAATGCGATCGGTGCCGCGATCGCGCAGATAGGCGCCGAGGTTGAACGCCTGGTGTCGTATCGATCTGTGTCGCGCGAGGACGTACTGCAGGAACTCAAGGCCGAGGCAACTGAAAGAGCCGTAGTTGCTGGTGCCGACAAAGCAACGATTCGAATCGTAGATATTGAGGAAACCTCGATACCGTATATGGATGAGGCGGCCACTCGCATTCGAATCAAAGTGGTTGGAGATATCGTGACCACGACATCGCGCAGGCGGGCAGAAGGATGAACAAAATCGAAGCCCGGCACATCGATGATCTGGCATTGGGATCAGTATTCCTTGCGACGGGTGGTGGCGGGGACCCCTACCTGCCACAGCAAATCGCGAAGAAGGTACTCGAAGAATTAGGCCCTGTGCAGACAATTTTGCCGCAGGACCTGGACGATGATGCCTACATTGTGCCGATTGGAGGAGTTGGCGCGCCCACAGTCAGCCTGGAGCTTTTGCCGTCATTGGATGAGGCTGCAAAGACGCTCAAGGCATTCGAGGAGCATGTTGGCAGAACAGTAGATGCGGTCGCGTCTTTCGAAATAGGCGGCGGCAATTCGTTGGTGCCATTGGTGGCAGCCGCAATGCGCGGTGTTCCTGTGATAGATGGCGATGGCATGGGCCGAGCATTCCCGGAAGCGCAAATGATGACCTATGCCATTGGCGGCGTTAAGCCGACCCCGGCACTGGCTCGCGACTATGCAGGCAATCTAGCAGTATTTCATACGAGCTCCACGGAGGTGTACGAATATCATATCCGAAGTTTTGCGGCAGCTGCGGGTGGAATGGTAACGGTCGCCGAGCATCCGATGAGCGGTGCACAACTGAAGAGCGCTGTCATTCCGGGGACTCTGTCGTTCACGATTCAACTTGGAGAAGTTCTAAGACAGCACCGAGGTCCGGCAGATGACATCCTTAAGCCACTTCAGGCGGTATTCGGCGGTTCAATTTACGGCGAGTGCCGCTGCCTGTTCGCGGGGAAGGTCACCGATAAATCGACGCGCATTATTGGTGGTTACGATATCGGCGTTGCAACGCTCGAGGACTTCGGCGATCCGGACCGGACCCTACAGCTCGACATAAAAAACGAATACTTGCTGGCGCGGATCGGCGATCGGGTTGTTGCCAGCGTTCCGGATCTGATCGTAACCGTGGATTTTGAGACTTCGACACCGATCAACTGTGAGCGTCTGCGTTTCGGTCAGCGTGTGGCAGTGTTCGCCGTTGGATGTCCTGATTTCTATCGGACGCCGGCTGCGCTTGCTGTTACGTCACCGAGGAATTTTGGCTTCGATCTCGACTATGTGCCACTCGAAGAGCTTCCTGCCTAGTCCGATACGCCCAACTGCCGCCGTAGTTGTTCCAGCTTGCCAGCGTATTTCTTCCATCGTCCGATCGAACCTGAATACAGGGGTTGGCGAACTTGCACAGAGCTGGCGGTAGCTACCGGTGCCGAGTTTTCATGAAACCGTAGACATGCCTCATCCCAGGGCAAATCGCAAAATGCCAGTAGTTTACGCGTCGTATCTTCCTGTGCTTGCACGATATCTTCGTAGCAAATTTCCCTGAATCGTTTCGTAGGTAGAATACTGCGCCAATGTGTCATTAATCGGTCAAATGCGTTGTAGTACTTTGCGGTGTCAATGAGGTCAAACGAGTAGTTGTAGTAGGAGTATGCTGTCGAAAATAGCTGCCGATAGTTGGATAAGCAACTGTCGGTTGCATCGCGTCGCAGCACCACAATTCTGGCGTTTGGAAGGGCCTTGTGAATCAAGCCCGCGTAAAAGAAGTTCAACGGCATCTTGTCGGTAAATCGCTGTGTGCCGCGAGCGAGATTACGAGTGGCCTCAATGTATGCATGACCCAGCCCGGAAAGATCGTCGTTCGATACCTGCTTCAGCGTGTCGACGTCCAGCACCCTGTTCGATGAACTATTGGTAAGGTCCCTGACGAGCCCCGCGAAGATATTGAGTTCTCCGGCAGAAACGACATCGGCGTGACTCGACAGGATACGGTCAACCAGGGTCGTGCCGGTCCGCGGTAGTCCGACGATGAAGATGGGTGCTGCTGTCGAATGGTCTTCGTTGCTGGTTGCAGGCCCGTGGTCGGTTTTTGCGGCTGCCTCAAATAGCTGCAGGTCCGTACGAATATCGTAGCCAAGGGTCTCGCGCTTGAGCTGTTTTGCACGCCGCAGCCAGGCGAGGCTCTCATTGTAGTCGCCCAGGTCTTCGTGAGTTTTTGCAATAGCATGTCCAAGGTGCAGTCTTGCATTTGCATCGTCCGCGTTGCTCGCAAACTGCTCCAGTAGCTCAGGCAGATTGTTGCTACTGCGCGTTTGTTGAGACAGGGACACAAGCGACGAGCGTGCGCGATACGCGTCCGGCTGCCTTTTTAGCGCTTGTTCGTAAGCCGCTGCAGCAGCTGAGAAATCGCCAGCGAATTGCAGCGATGCTCCCAGGTTGTAGTGAAAATTGGCAGGTGTCGGGTTGAGCCGCACAGCTTCCTCAAAGAATGGTACGGCCTTCTCATGAAATCCGGTTCGGCTATAAACTACACCTACCATATCCGCGACGAATGCATCGTCAATCGGCAACGCGGCCGCCCTATCCGCAAACGCAACAGCCTGTTGTTGGCGACCGGTGCTAACCAGGAACTGTGCGTAACCTGAAAGGTATAGGGGATTCTCGGTGCCGAGTTCAGTCGCTCGGCGGTATAGTTCATCCGCTTTGTTGTGGTTTTTGTGATCGAAAGAAAGACGGGCGAGAAGAAAATACGGAATAGGGTCTTCTGTATTCGATTGAATAAGTTTGAAAGCCAACTCGTGAGCAGGTTTGTATTTTCCCTGTTCAAGCAGGGTCAGACCTTCTTGTAGCGTTTTTTCCATGATCGACTTCTACAGCAAGTTCGGCGCCTCATCAACTGATCTAACTGCCATTGAAAATCTACTTTCGTAGGCGTCCGCGCACGTCGAATGATTTACAGTACCAACGCGATTTTCGAAAAGTATTTTTGTCTGGTTTGTGGTATTTCTAGATGTATCAATTGACAGTCGCAAGCCAGAGAGGCGGCGTTGCAAAACCCTTTTGTGGAGATCCCCATGGGCGTAGATAGGAATCAATCAGCGAAACAGACGGTTTACAGGAAAACGGCGTTGGCGCTGGCGATTCCGGTGGCCATTGCTGGTCTTGGCGCATCCGCGCCGGCGTATGCTGAGTTAGAAGAAGTTATCGTGACCGCGACACGCCGTGCCGAATCGGTACAGGATATTCCGGTTAACATTGCGGCAGTCAGCGGATCGCAGATCGAACAGCAAGGATTTGGTGATCTGTCCGAACTTGCAGCCTACGTACCTGGAATCAATATCGTTGACCAGGGCGGCCGCGATGGCAACCGAATCGTCGTTCGTGGTTTGAATGCTGAGCCAATCGTCAATGCATTTGGGCAGGAAAATGGCGGTGGAACAGTGGCGACATACCTGGGCGAGATTCCACTGTTCGTCGATCTCAGGCTGAATGACCTGCAGCGTGTCGAGGTATTGTTGGGACCGCAGGGTACCTTGTATGGGGCGGGGACGATGGGTGGCGCAATTCGCTACATTCCGCGAAAGCCGGATTTTGATGGCCCCAGCTTCGATATTCGTGCGGATGCATACTCCTACGCCGAGGGTAGCGGCGTTAGTTCGGATCTCGGGTTTACGTTTAACTACGCTTTCTCGGACAATTTCGCTATTCGGGCTTCCGTTGACAAGCTTGATGATCAGGGATTTATTGACTATCCATTTGTCGTTCAGCAACCGGGTGTTTCCGAACCGGACCCGGACTTTTCGGATGCTGCTCAAACTGCCGCAAACTTCCGGCCGGTAGAGGACGCAAATACCGAAGAGATTCTGTCGGGCCGAATTGCAGCGCGCTGGCAGCCAACCGATACCATCGATGCGACTCTCACCTATTATTTTCAGCAAACTGAACATGGCGGTCGTTCCGTGTCTGGTCGGCGCGGCACGGTGCCTGCCGGCAAGTATGACTCGCCATTCCGCGTCGTTGAGCCCAACGACCGTGATACCAGTATGCTGGCGCTCGAAGTCACGGCCGACCTCGGTTTTGCAGAACTGACATCGGCGACAGGCATCGCAAACGGTGAAGAAGCAGGACAGCGTGACCAAACGGATTTGTTGATCACTCTCGAGTATAGCTACGAGACATTCCCGACCTTTACGGCGTTTACCTTTGAGGATGAAGAGACGGAAATCTTCAACCAGGAGCTGCGGCTCGTGTCTACATCCGATGGGCCAATCAACTGGATCGTCGGCGGATACTTCAATGTCAATGAGTACGATGCGTTGTCATCTGAGTTCACGCCTGGCTACGGCGCATTTGTTGGCCCGTTTTTTCGCCAGGACCTGAATGATCTCGAGTACTTTGAGGCAGATCGCTCCGAGCTCGAAGAGCTCGCATTCTTTGGCGAAATTGGATATGACATTACTGACCAATGGAGTGTGACCGTCGGGGCACGCTACTATGACTACACACTCGATACTGCCAACCTGACAGAGTTTCCGTACTTTACGGATGCGTCAACGTTTCAGCCGTTTCCGCTGGGTGACTTGAAGAATCAGCTGACGTTAGTTGAAAACCAATCTTTCGACGGCGACCTGTTTAAGTTCAACACCGCCTATCAGTTTGACAATGGCAATACGGTCTACTTTACGTTTAGCCAGGGCTACAGAGTAGGCGCGTCAAACGGCGGAGAAGCCTGCCCGGATATTTTCGTTCCTGGACCGCAGGGGCTGTGCTTGCTTGCGCCAGGCCAACAATTTGGTCCAAACCCCGGCGATATCGCGCAAATCAATGAGCGCGAATACTTTCCGGATACGGTCGACAATTTCGAAATCGGTGCCAAAACGACCTGGCTTGACGGCAACCTGACCCTGAACGGCTCGGTATTTTTCATCGACTGGCAGGACCCGCAGGTTGCCACTGCTTCAGTCAACGCAGGAACGGCCATCACCGTGAACGCAGGTGCTGCAGAAACAAAAGGATTCGATCTTGCAGCAAACTGGCAGGTTAATGACGCGTTTAATCTTCGTGGATCGTTCAGCTACACGAGCGCGGAGCTTACAGAAGGTGTCCTGTCGCTTATCAGGACCATCAGTCCTCCAGGGTTTGGTACAGCATTCGAAGACGGTCAGGACGGTGATCAGCTTCCTGGTTCACCGGAAACACAATTTTCGTTGTTTGCGAGTTACGCGTACGAAATGGGCGGAGGAAATCAAATTCTCGTTGACGGTGGCTATTCCTGGCAAGACGACGTGCTGTCTCTTGCCGGTGGCCGTGGCCAAAGCCTGACTTTGCCGAGCTACGGTAGAGCCAATCTTTCTGTGTCGTATCAGTCGGAGGCCTGGTCGGTAACCGGTTACGTCAATAACCTATTTGATGAATATACAGAGTCGAGCGTGTTTAATTCGCCATCATACAATCAGGTTGTCAGCGGGGCTAACGTACGATATTTCCGGACAAATGTGTTGGCGCCACGTTCTTTCGGCATACGGTTTAAGTATTCGGTAATGTGATCGAAGGCCGTCGATCAGACTGCGGTTAGACGCAATCGTCAATGCCGCCAGTCCAGTTGTACAGAATACCCATCGCATTGCCGCGATCGTTCTCCGCAATCGCGTAGGCCTTGGCGCAGTCTTCTGGCGAGAACTCATGAGTAATCAGCCCGTCGAGATTGAGGCGGCCGGTACTTACCATGTCGAAGAAGTGGGCATCGATGCGGCGTTGGTCCCAACCGTCGCGATCATGGCTGTCGTGGGTGGCTTGAATAGTGAGACCTTTGGACATCACATCCGACGACAGGTGTTGCCGGTCCGGGTAGCCTGTATCGCCGAGGAGAATTACCCTGCCGTATTGCGCCGCCGCGTCGAGCGCGTGGCTAAACGCTGCGTGATTCCCCGTCGTGTCGATCACGATTGACGGGCCCCGGCCTTCGTCGATTGACCTGATCCGCTGACGTTGATCGGCGATATCGCCTGCCAAAACGGCCGTCGCGCCACCGCGTCGTGCATGTTCCAGGCGTGCACCGGCAAGGTCTGCAACGGTGATCGTGCGGGCACCCGCCGCCACGATCCAGCGCGTGACCATCTGGCCAACAGGTCCGGCACCGATTATCAGTACATCCGAACCCAGGATCGGTTGTGCGGCCCATGCTGCACGAAACGCAGTTTTCGCAAGCCCTGCCCAGCAGATGTTCTTGCGGTCCAGCTCCTTGGGAATCGGTGACAATGAAGCTGCCGGCAACTGCTGGTGGGAGCCATGCGCGGCACGCATGTAGACGGGGTCGCCGGGTACAAATTCGTCGACATCGTCGCCGCAGACCTCGACTGTACCCACCGCTTGCACGCCGGTCTTCAGCTGCGGGAAAGAAAAGATCTTCGCAAAGTGCGTATCGGCGGCGTAGCGCTGGTGCAGGATGATCGTCTCTGTGCCGATACTCATCAGGCTGTACTGCGTACGAACCCGAACTTCTCGACGGTCGAGATCGGGCAGTTCGAAGTCCCGTAACTCGACGACGCCCCTGGCCGGAAAAACGATTCGTTGCGGCATGTTTATGTCCCTCTGCTCATGCAGCGTCGACACACTCGACAAATCGGTGTACCTGCTGCTCTTCCGTGGCCCAGGAAGTTACGAGTCTTACGTGCGATGCGGCGCTGCCGCCTTTCTTCCAGACATAAAGATCGAATTCTTTTTGTAATTTGTCGATCAACTCATCGGGCAGAACAGCGAACACCATATTGCTCTGTGTTGGCACAAATAACTCGTGTCCGGCACCAACAATCGCGCTGGACAGTTGCTGTGCCATGTCGCAGGCGTGCCTCGCCATATCAAAAAACAGCGCGTCTTCGAAAAGGGTCGCGAATTGAAGACCAAGACTACGGCCTTTCGATAGCAAAGCGCCTCGTTGCTTTTGATGAAACGCGAATTCTGCCGCGATATCGTCGTTTGGGATGACAATCGCCTCACCAAAAAGTGCTCCGGCTTTCGTCCCGCCGATCCATATCACATCGCAGAACTCCCCGGCGTCTTGTAGCGTGAATTCGCGTGGCCCGGCTATCGCAGTGCCAAGGCGCGCACCATCAAGCCATATCAGCAATTCATTGCAGCGGCAGGTGTCGCGCAGGGCCCGGAGTTCATCCCGGTCGTAGACGGTTCCCAGTTCCGTTGCATTGGACAGGTATACGATTCGCGGCTTCGTTGTATGTGGGAAACGTGCATTGTTGACCAATGCCGACTCGATAGCCTGCGGCGAGAGCTTGCCGTCGATGCCCGCTACTGTGATTACCTGGTGACCGGTGGCCTCGATTGCGCCGGCTTCATTCGCAACAATATGACCGGTTTCCGCCGCAATGATGGATTCATGTGACCGCAGTGCGGCTGCCGCGATTGTAATATTGGCCATTGTGCCGCTGGTGACGAAATGGATCGGTATTTCGCGGTTGCGAAATTGTTTTCGAATTAGGTGCTTCGCCCGTTCTGTATACTGATCCTCGCCGTACGGCGGTTGTTGGTCGAGATTGGTTTCGACCAATGATTCAAGAATGGCCGGGTGGGCGCCCTCGCTGTAGTCGTCGATGAACCGGTATTTATTCATTTTGGAGCCAACAGGAATTATGAGTACAGCAAGCGATTATTGTTCATCCAAGTCCAAAAATCTTGTGCGATTACCCTTACTCGCCATCGTCTTGTTCGCGCTCGTTGTTGCGCCGGCGTCTGCCGAACTCGCGCCCTCCACGACTACGCAACTGGTCATACTGGGTACTGGAACGCCGAATCCACACCCGGACCGGTCAGGCCCGGCTGTTGCGGTAGTCGTGAACGGTACCCCGTACTTAGTGGATTTTGGGCCCGGCGTCGTTCGCCGGGCGGCCGCTATGTCGCCGGCGTATGGAGGACAAATTTCTGGTCTGGACGTCAAAGGGATTAAGCGGGCGTTTCTTACTCACCTGCATTCAGATCACACAACCGGATTACCCGACCTGGTTTTTACACCTTGGACAATGGGAAGGGACGAACCGCTCGAGATTTACGGTCCTGAAGGCATTGTTGAGATGGTCGATCATGTACTTGCAGGCTGGCAGGAAGATGTACGTTATCGAGTTTACGGGTTGCAGCCAGCGAACAACGACGGCTGGCGAGTCAATGCGCACGTTGTCGAGGAAGGTATTGTCTATGAGGACGACAACGTCAAAGTAGAAGCGTTTCCTGTGGTCCACGGTTCCTGGCCAAACGCTGTTGGCTACCGGTTCACGACGCCAGACAGGGTTATCGTAATTTCTGGCGACGCGGCACCGAGTGCCAGCATCGAGAAATACAGCAATGGGGTGGACATCCTGGTTCATGAGGTCTACGCGGCCAAGCTGCTGGCAGAACGCGGCGACGAATTCTGGCAAAAATACTATGAAAAGAATCACACGTCTGGTGCTGAGCTCGGACTCATCGCCGAACGCGCGCAGCCTAAGCTGCTTGTGCTCTACCATTACCTGCCCAGCGGCGTTAATCCACAACAAATCCTCGATGAGGTTCGAGAGATTTATGCAGGCGATGTCGTTGCCCCTGACGACATGGACGTTTTCTAGAACAGATAGTGAGTAATGCAGTATTCGTTCTAGCTTGCACCATTACCGTGGTTCCACCACTGTCGGGAACTTTTGCGATTCCTGTTGTGAAATCGCAGGTCGATCTGCAGCATCAACTTGCGTAGTCGCGTACCAGCGAGTTTGCGCCACAAGCGGTTATACCACTTCGAGAAGTCCCGGTTGTACGGGCAGATTCTGATACAGATGGAGCAGTCGGAATTTTGCCCGGCCCAGAAACGAAAGCATTTTTCTGCAATCGTCGTCCATTTTCTCACGCCCCGCAGGTTTGAAACACTGTGCGGAATGCGAGACGGTGCCGAGGCCGGGATAGCTTTGGGTGGGCAAGCCGAACTGCATCGCTGGCAGATCTCACAGAATTCCTTAACACCGAAATTCTTTGGCTCGTCGACGACAAGCGGTAAATCGGTAAATATTTTACCCAATCTCAATCGCGGGCCGTATTCCTCTGTGATAAGGAGACTGTGTCTGCCGACCTCACCAAAACCCGCCTGAACTGCCAGGGGAATGGCCAGCGCCGAATCATTCATTGACGCAATTGCCCGGTAGCCGAGATTTCGTATGTACTGTGTCAGGGTTAATAATACGACGGAGTCGTAGGTGTAACCGAGTCCGGTCGCGGTGCCGGATAGCGCGGACGGTACTGTCGCTGTTAACGGCAAATCCATCGGCTCGCCAATGACGACAACGAATGGCAGATCTTCGGGTATATCGACCGGCTTGCTCTGTTGGGTCTTTTCACTGTACGCGCTGCGATACAGCCATCGTTCGTCGAATTCGCAAACGCCAAGTTTACCCGCGCCGATACTGGCTGCTGCTCGCCTGAGATTCCTGTCGGCGGCCTGAGGTGATTCGAATGGATACGGCTCTGGCCAGCCGTCGTCGTGCGCTGTAAAGGTGTCAAAAAAACCTTCTTTCCTGTCATCGGTCTTGCGGCGAATATCGCGAAGTACGTTCGTCACATGCCACGATGCGTTTCGCAAAGCATAGTCGAGTTGGCTGAATCCATCGGCTTTGCGTGCTCGCGCAAATGGCATGTAGTGGCCTTGAAAAAAGGCCGATCCTTTGTCGCTCTTGATTTCCGGGTCCCACTCCGAGCGGCAATATATTTCGTTGCGCTGCTCGAATCTCTCGAACTCAGCGTTGATATCAAAACCGGTTTTGTTGTCGATAGGTCGTCGAAATTTCACGTCCGGTCCTCACTGGAAAATGCTTGGCATCAGGTTCCCGGTGAACGAGAATTTACGCCAAGCCGATATTCTACGATGTATTGTTCTATTTATCGTATACAATATACGATAAATTGGCTGTAAAAAGGGTAAACGGTGGCTGACAAGCAGGTGGTACTAATAACAGGTTCCGCAACTGGTTTGGGAGCCGTGTTGATTCGCAGTTTCGCGGAACAGGGCTATAACGTTGTGATCAACTTCCTGAACGACGGTGAAGGCGATGCTCTACGCGAAGAAATAAGCAGCGAGTACGGTGCAAACAGCGTGTTGGCCTGCCAGGCAAATGTTGCCGATCGCAAAGCTGTCAGGTCAATGTTTGCCCAAACCATCGACCAATTCGGTCAGGTTGACGTACTAGTAAACTGTGCCGGGATCAATATCGATGCGCCCTTCACCGAAATTACCGATGAGACCTGGGACGCAGTAATCGACGCGCACCTGAAAGGGCACTTCGTGTGCGGGCAGGAGTTCGTCTTCCACAATCCGGACCGGGAAGGTGCCATCGTAAACATCGGCGCTGCGGCGGGTTCGATCGGCCGCAAGAACGGCGCGAATTTCTGTGCGGCGAAAGCCGGCGTTATCGTTCTGACGAAGTGTATGGCTCTCGAACTGGCACCAAAGATCCGGGTCAACTGTCTGGTACCTGGATCTGTACGCACGCGCGAAGTGATCGAACGCTATGACCTTGAGACAGACGAAGGTCTGAAAAAGGAACTGGCGACCTTGCCAATGGG
>JAVJHY010867121.1:0-16541 GCA_035593235.1 Phascolosoma agassizii | reverse complement strand
CTGGGCGGTGCTCGACTCGGTGACCCCACCGCACCCCTGATCCCGGCAGCGGTGACCGCCACCGTCCTCGGCGCCTGACCACGGGACACCAACACCATGTCTACGGTCGACGTCTTGATGATCACGTTCAACGCACCGGACTACGTCCGCCTGTCGTTGCCGCGGCTGCTGGAGTCCTGCGATGACAACACTCGCATCTGGCTCTGGCACAACGGCACCGACGAACAGACCCTCGAGGTCACGCGTGAGTACTCGAAGGATCCGCGTGTCCACAACTTCCATCACAGCGTCGAGAACGTACGGCTGACCGAGCCAACCAACTGGGTGTGGACCAACGGAAGCGCCGATTTTGTGTCCAAGGTCGACGACGACTGTCTACTTCCGGTCGACTGGATCTCGCGGCTTCGCCAGGCGCATGCCGACACGACGAGTCAAGACTTTGGCGCTGTCGGGTCCTCTCGTCTACGCCCCGAAGACATCCAGCCGAAGCTGTTCGACCGCAAGCTGGCCGACTACGGCCCCGTCCAGCTCTTTCGCAACAACTGGGTTCAAGGCAGCGGTTATCTGCTTCCGCGTCGTTGGGTAGACAAGCGCGGGCTTCTCCAGGCCGGCGAATCGTGGACCAACTATTGCCTGGCACTCGCCCACACCGGTGCAATCCACGGCTACCTCAACCCGCTGATCTTCGAAGACCACATGGATGACCCGCGCAGCGAACACACGCTGTTGCACGACGACAACGACCTGGCGTGGCGAATGCCGCTATCGGCGGCGCGCAACAAGGTCCTGACCCTCGACGACTGGCAAGCCCGCATGAAGCTGTCGGCTCGAGAAGTTCAGACCGCACCGGTCGACCTCAAGCACTACGGCGGCTGGCGCCTCAAGCTCCGACACGCCAAACACAAACTCGCAGCCTTGCGTAGGCCGTAACCACTAACCAGACCCGCCCAGCCATGTCCCCATTTGGGGACCGATAGCCTTGACATGTTGGCGGTGAACCACCGTCACCGTGAACCAATCCCCCGAGACTGCAATGAGCTTCGGCCATCGCAGTGAGCACGAATGAGTATGCGACCAACGATCTGGCTCACCGGCCTCAGCCAATCAGGAAAGACCACCCTCGCCGAGGGCATCGCTCACTGGCTTCGGGCCCAGGACGTGCCAACGCAGGTCCTCGACGGTCGAGCCGTGCGCGACGACGTCGGTGACTTTCTCGGGTACTCACGAGATGAACGGTCCAAAGTCAGCCGCATCATGTGCTCCATGGCCAATCTGTTGAATGAGAATGGCATCGCGGTCGTGGCGACCTCGATCACGCCATATCAGGAGAGCCGGGACCGCAACCGGGCCAGCCTGCCTGGTTACTTCGAGATCTACGTCGAGTGCGGTGTTGACACCTGCATCGAACGGGATACGAGCAACAACTATGCCAGGGCAATGCGCGGCGATCTCAAACACTTCATCGGCGTCGACGACCCGTTCGAGGTACCCAAGAACTCGGATTTGGTGATCAACAGCGAGCAGCTCGATCCCGATCATTGTAGGATTCACCCCATGCCTAGACCGCCCGTAGATTACATTCAGCGCACCAAAGACCAATACTCCGCTCTGGGGTACCCGCCGTATGCCTGGGTGCAAAACGCGGCACCGCCACCGTTCACGTTCCGGACCAAGGCCCAAAACCTCCAGCAGCTCCAAGGTCGGCTCGAGCGTTCGACCGTGTGCGACATCGAGCTGCTCACTGTCGGCGAATGGCAGGCCGATCGGGCGGCATGTATCGCCATGATTCAGCAACGTTTCTCCAACTCACTCGTGATCGTGCGAAGCAGCACCACCGACGAAGACACCGCTGAGGCTTCCATGGCCGGTGCCTTCGACAGCTGCGCAAACGTCGACACATCCGACGCAGCGACGATCCGCGATGCGATCGACTCTGTTGCCGAGAGTTATGTCGCCAAGGGCGTGGCCGACCTCGCTCCGCAAGAGCTCCTGGTGCAGCCAATGGTCCCCGACGTGGTTTTGTCGGGTGTGTTGTTCACCCGCGACCTCGAACGCAATCTGCCGTACATCGTCGTCAACTACGAAGAATCGGATCAGACCGATTCGATCACCGCAGGGACCAACACCGCCCCCCAGCGCATCTACCGCGTCTTTCGCGACGTCGATGTGAACACCCTGGACCAGCCGCTTACCGCGATTATCGGGGCGGCCGCCGAAGTCGAACTTGTCACGGGCTCGAGTGCCCTGGACATCGAGTTTGCCATGGACGGCGAGGGACGCTTCTACTTGCTTCAGGTCCGTCCGCTCGTGCGTACCCAGGTCATCTCGCACGCACTGGTCGACCGTCGCCTAGCAGGCCAGGTCCAGGCCATGAAAGAACTGGTTTCGCAGCGGTTCCAGCCCAGGTCAGGCCTCTACGGCACCACCACGGCACTTGGTGAAATGCCCGATTGGAACCCGGCGGAGATCATCGGAACTCGGCCGACCCCACTCGCCACGTCGCTGTATCGCTACGTGATCATGAACTTCATCTGGCGCGAGGCGCGAGGCCAACTTGGCTACTGCGACCCCATGCCCCACCAGCTTCTGGTCAGCGTCGCAGGCCGGCCTTACGTCGATGTGCGGTGCAGCGTCAACTCCTTCATGCCACATGGCCTTCGTGAGAACACCGCGGAACGGCTTGCCGATCACTACATCGAACGACTACGACAGAACCCTGAGTTCCATGACAAGATCGAATTCGAGATCGTGTTCTCGTCGCACACCTTCGACGTTGCCCACGAACAGGAACGACTGCGCACGGCCGGTTTCACCCAAGCAGAAATCGAAGAACTCTGGGGCCGGCTCTTCGACCTCACGAACCGAGCCGTGCTCGACACCGCCGCACGGACCGATCGATTCCATGGCGATGTCGATCAGCTGACCGAACGACGCCACGAACTACTGGCGGCAACCGACCGCGTCGAAAGCCTTCCTTACAAGGTCGAACAACTACTCGAAGACTGTCGCCACCTTGGCACGCTGCCGTTCTCGGTGGCTGCCCGATGTGCCTTCATCGCATCGAGCTTCCTGCGTTCGATGGTGAGTCGAGGGGTCCTATCCGACGCCGGCTACCACCAATACATGAACTCGATCGACACAGTCGCAACCGCACTCGTGCAAGATCTCGACCGGCTTCGGGCCGGCGACCTCCCGCTCGACGAGTTCTTGGGCTTGTATGGCCACTTGCGTCCCGGTACCTACGACATTCGCGCATTCAGTTACCGGGATCGACCCGACGACTATCTGAGCCTGGCCACCGACGACGCGGCGCCCGATGGAGAACCACTCGAACATCAACGGGAGCTCACACTCGCCGACGTGGCTGACCCCACAGTGCTCTCCGAGCTCATCGACGAGTTTGGTTTCGAATTTGATCTGGCCGCACTCGATACCTTCATCAAGGATTCGATTCGCCAACGTGAATGGCTCAAGTTCGAGTTCAGCAAGAACCTGAGCGTCGCGTTGGATCTGATCGCCGAGTACGGGCGCCATCACGGCCTCTCCCGGGCCGACGTTGCCTTCGCCGAGATCGAAGAGCTCCTTCGTTTCTCGAACTCCAGCGCCTCAACCGAAGACATCGCCACACTCAAGCAACAGATCGAAAGCCGCCGCAAGCTCCACGAGCTGACGTCGACCATACCGCTGCCCGATCTGATCTTCTCACCACGTGATGTCGAGATCGTGTTCGATCAGCGACGCAAACCGAACTTCGTGACGCAACGAACGATCACCGCGCCCATGATTCAGCTGCGGGACTCATCCGAGGTACCGCCCGTCGCCGAGCTCGTCGGCAAGATCGTGCTGATCGAGAACGCTGACCCGGGCTATGACTGGCTGTTCAGCAAATCGATCGGTGGCCTCTGCACCAAGTACGGGGGTGCGGCCTCGCACATGACGATTCGATGTGCCGAGTTCGGCACGCCGGCAGCGATTGGGTGCGGCGAACAAATCTTCTCCGAGCTCCGATCCGCGACAATGGTTCGGCTCGACTGCGAGCAGGAGCGGGTCGAACCTCATGGCGCCTAAAGCGGCCACGCGGGTCGCAATCTCGCAGCGGGTCCAAGTTGTGCCGAGCTACGGCGAGGTTCGCGACTGCTTGGACCAGGAATGGACAGCCTGGATCGAGTCGCTCGGGATGCTCGCTGTGCCGGTCCCAAATCGCATCGGCGATGTTGCAGCGTTCTGCGACGACCTCGAGATCGATGTGCTCTTCCTCTCGGGAGGAAACAACTTCTCGTCCCACGTCTACGACGACCCCGACGTGCAAATCATCGACGGCTCCTCCGAGCGAGACCGCACGGAAGTAGCCATGGTCGACTACGCCGTGCGTACCAAAACACCGTTGATCGCATGGTGTCGAGGCATGCAGGTCTTGCAGGTCTACTTCGGTGGCCAGCTGTGTCGAACCGACCACGCATCGGTCGGCCACGTGGCAACAACTCATCCGGTCGAGATCGTGTCGCACGCACACCACGAACTCGCTGGCACCACGGTGTTGGTGAACTCCTACCACGACTTCGGTGTCCGACGTTCGGCCTTGGCCGCACCGCTACGCGAGCTTGCGGTCGTCGCCGATCCCGACCTCGAACTGGTCGAGGCGATGTATCACCCGGACCTTCCGATCGTCGGCTGCCAGTGGCATCCCGAGCGAGCTGCCGGCGACGGTGACAATTTCAACCGAGCGCTCGTCAAACATCTCACCAGTTCAGATCTCACTTCCGCAGAGGACAACACATGAAGGCCATACTGCTGTGTGCAGGACAGGGTTCGCGGCTTCGACCGATGACCGACGACCGACCCAAGGGCATGGTGAGTGTTGGCGGAGTACCTATTCTCGAACGCCAGCTCGCGTTGTTTCGATCGCTGGGGGTCGATGACATCGTCGTCGTCGGCGGATATTGCCACGACGCAATCCCCGACTACGGCATCAACAAACGCATCAACGACGAATACGACACGACCAATATGGTCTACTCACTGTTCGCTGCGGAGGCCGATATGGCCGACGCCGACGAGGTGATCGTGTCCTATGCCGACATCCTGTACTCCCGATCGATCCTCGAGGCGCTCCTGCGATCACCGCACTCATCGAGTGTTGTCGTCGACATGGACTGGCTCGCCTACTTCTCGCAACGTAGCGACGACGTACTGTCCGATGCCGAGACGCTCCGCCTCGACGGCGACCGCATCACCAGTCTCGGCGCCAAAGCTGCCACGGTCGAGGAGATCCAAGCGCAGTACATCGGCCTCATGAAGTTCGATCGTGGTGCGCTCGACACGCTTGCCGACATCTTCCACGGTTCACTCGCAGACGAAGGCGAGATCGGGTGGGGGCGTCCGATTCGCAGTGCCTACATGACCGACCTGATCCAGGAAGTCATCAACCGTGGCCATCCGGTGCACGCGGTGCCGATTCACGGCAAGTGGTGCGAGATCGATACACCCGAAGACTTTGCGCTGGCCGAAGCGGCGCTGCCGACCATCGAGAGCTGACATGGTCGTGACCGAGTGATGGGCGCCGGCAAGTCTCGTGGCCATGTGATCGCCAATGCCGCCGGGTATTGGTTGAGCGCACTGGCACCGCGTCACAAGAACCTGTTGGTCTTCGGCGCATGGCAGGGCAATCGTTATGCTGACAATCCCAAGTATCTGCTCGAGTATCTTGCCGAGACCGACCCAGCGCTGGAGCTGGTATGGATCGGCCACGAATCTGTTCGAAGCTCGGTACCCGCGCTACCCAACGTGCGGTTCGAGAGGTATGGCTCGCTTGATTCCTATCGAACGTGCCTTCGTGCGGGTGCTTGTTTCCTGTCGCATGGCTACGGCGACGTTGCAGTCTTCAACCTGCTGCACGGGGCCGACACCTTCTACCTCGGACACGGAATCGCCATCAAGAACATGGGCGCTGGCGCCCTCGAAGCCGACAACCCGGTCGTCGCTCGGCTACGGGCGTTGTGGCGTCGCCCGGTCAAGGTCGATCACTGGCTCGCATCGTCGGACGCACACGCGCGCAAGCTGCGACTCGAGAACCAGCGTGCACTCATCGCCGAGTCCGAAATTCTTCAACTCGGTCAGCCCCGCCTCGACGTGTTGTTCTCGGGCCGGTCCGACCCAACTCGTCGCAACGCGATCCGGGCCGACCTGCACGCGCGCTACGGGCTGCCACGCGACGCGGTATTGATCTCGTACTTGCCAACGTTTCGCGATTCTGGTGCGGCAACCTTCTCCTTTGCTGGACGATCCCACGAGCAGCACGACGAGCTCGCTGACGCATTCGGCCCGACCGACGTGTGGATCGCCGAGAAGAATCATGCCGCCGACCAGACCGGGGGGGCAGACGTCATTTCATCGGTGCCATGGCTGCTCGATCTTGGTGGGGACCCCACGATCGATACCCAAGACCTGCTTATCGCCACCGATGTGATCGTCACCGACTACTCCGGTTGCTACATCGACTTTCTGGTCCTCGACCGGCCGATTATCCACTTTGCCTACGACCACGACACGTACAGGCACTCCGACCGAGGCCTGTACTTCGACCTGGATGAGTACGCGGGTGGCGACGTGGTCGAGACGTTCGAAGCCCTCACCTCAGCAATCGCACGCGCCGCTTCTGACCCGAGCCATGGGTCCTCAAGACGAGCTCGTCTCCGCGATGAACTGCTCGAACGCGAGGACGGTCATGCGAGCGAACGCATCGCCGCCCATCTCCGGGAAGCTCGCGAATAATCGACCCTTCGGTTGCCCGATCGACGCACGTCAGAGGTACTCGTTCCAACTCGATCGAAAGCGTCAAACGGGAGTCACGGTGACGTTGCCGAAGCTGACGTCGTAGTGGTGAGCGATCAGCAGCACCGAACCGCTGCTCGGACCACTCGTCTCGGTGATGTCGGTCTGCCACCCTGGCTCGGACTGACCCTGCTGCCAGATCTTCATGCGATAACGATCGCCACCACTCACGGTGTCGACCCGAGCTTTGAAGATGTAGGTCGTGCCGATGGAGAGTTCCATCGTCTGCTTGTCGGTCGGTGAGTTGTTGTTGCCGATCAGATCCAGCCGGTTGTTGTTAGTGGGATAGAGCCGCCACCAGCCGAACGCACCGGTGGGCCAGAAACCCCAGTTGGGCTGCGCCCCGCTGACGACCGAATGGCCCTGCCAACGAAGTCCCATACCCACGAGCGGTTGCCCGCTCTGGGGAGTACCGCCGCCGGGCCCCAGCGAATTGAGGGTGACCGGGACCTCAATCTCGTAGTCCTGCCATGAGAGATCGCCAAGGGCGATCGTGCGGTCATAGCCGGTCTCCAACGTGCGGAGTTTGCCGTTGACGATTCCCCAGTTGCCGTCGACGATCTGCGCGCCATCTTGTACGTCGGAAGCGGTCGACCAGTTGATCGTGTACGACTCGTTCGGACTCGACGGCGTCCAGGTCACGTTGACGTTCTTGGAGGTCGTGTTGTTGCTGCCATCGGTCATCTCGATCAAGACGGAGTTGGAGCCGTTGTTGAGGTCGTCGATATCGATCTCGACGTTGAAGTCTCCCGCGCCGTAGATACGGCGAAGGTCGGGTCCCACGTTGATTGGCTGAAAGGAACCACCGTTGAGTCGGTATCCCAGGCTCGAAATGCCCTGTGGGTCCGATGCGTTGCCCAGGATGTTGATCCAGTTCTGGCTGACACCGTCGTCACCGAACGTCTGATTCGTGCCGTACCAGACGTCGATGCCTGACCCTGATGACGTGCTGAACGTTGCCGTGACATTGACTGCGCCGCCGGAAATTGTGACGTTCTCGACCGGGTTCGACGACGTGATATCGCCGGTCCAGCCGACGAAGGTTGCGCCCGAACTGGGCGAAGCACTCAATTGCACGACGGACCCATCGGTGTACTGCGACTGGTCGGGCGTCTTGGTGACCGACCCGTTGCCAGCAACCGAAACGTTCACCGGATACGTCGGGGGCCCGCTGTTGCCGTCCTCGGGCACGATTGGCGCCGCGACGTCGAAGATGTAGTCGACAACGCCGTCGTAAGCAGGGTTGTTGCCGGCATTGCCGACAAGCACGCCGGCGCTCGATGCGCTGAAGGCATGCGAGAACGTGCCAGCAAACGACCAAGTCGTGCCGTCGCTCGAATACTCACCTGTCCACTGATCGCCCGTGCGGTTGAGCCGCAGGAATCGGGTAGCACTCGGCACGTTGACATTCCACCGCGAGCTGGTGTCGCCATTGAGTGTGCGTCCGGCATACACCCGAGTCTGGGATCCGTTGTGGAAGATGTCCATGCGGATCCAGTTGTCAACGTCCTGTTCGACCAGGATGCCGTTGATCTGATATCTCGACGCCGGCGTCGAGACGAAGCCTGCTTCGAGCTCGAGGTCGACATCGTTGATCGACTGCATCAACCGTGCAGCCTCATTCACGTCAAACGGGTCGTGAGCGGTGCCTGCCGGAATGGACAAGGTCGCTGTGGCCTGACCGGAGCCTGCGCCGGCCAACGAATACGACGAGTCTCCAACCGGATCGACAAAGGTCCACTGTGACCCCAGCGATACTGAGTCGAAATCGTCGGAGGTAAATCCGGTCCCCCCGCCCGAACTCTGGGTAAAGGTCGCCGTCACATTGACCGCACCGCCAGCCACGGTGACATTGATGTTCTGGTTCGATGATGTGGCGTCGCCGGTCCAACCCACGAAGGTACGGCCTGCATCGGGTGTCGCCGTGAGCTGCACTACGGAACCGTCGACGTATTGAGCAAGGTACGGAGACTTGGATACCGACCCGTCACCCGCCACCGAAACATTGACCGGATAACTCGCGGGCGTCGTGCCGCCATCTTCGGGCACGATCGGTGCGGCGGTGTCGAACATGTAGTCGACCACACCGTTAAACGCCGGGTTGTTGCCGGCGTTGCCGACCAACACACCAGCGCTCGTGGGAGCAAGCGCACGATCGAACGTGCCCGCAACCGCCCAGCTGAGACCATCGCTCGAATACTCACCTGTCCACTGATCGCCCGTGCGGTTAAGTCGCAAGAACTTGGTGTCGTCGGGCACGGTGACTTTGAACCGGTTGCGCGTGATGCCATTGATCGTGCGGCCCGCATAGGCCTTGAGTTGGGAGCCGGTATGGAACAAGTCGTACCGAATCCAGTTGTCGGCATCCTGTTCGACCAACATGCCATTGATCTGGAATCGAGACGATGGGGCGGACACGAAGCCGGCTTCGAGCTCGAAGTCGACATCGTTGATCGGCTGCATGAGACGCGCAGCCTCATTGACGTTGAACGCGTCGTGAGATGTGCCACCTGGAACCGAAAGTGTCGCGGTCGCCTGGCCAGAGCCAACTCCTGCCAGCGAGTACGACGAATCACCGACCGGATCAATAAAGGTCCACTGCGGACCCAACGAAGCGGAGTTGAAGTCGTCGGAGATGAACCCGATTCCCCCGGTGGGCGCTGGACGTTTCTCGGCCGTTCCGATCGTTGCCTGGGGCGGCCGGTGTGACGGTCGGGCGACGTCTTTGATCGACGCGTGTGCTGCCGACTCAACGAACCCGAGCGAGAAGCTCCGGTTCTTTCCGGTGATGCCGCGGGAGAGTCCTTGTCGTCCGAACCCGAAGACGGTCATCTCGCCGTTGAGGGCTCGGTAGGAGTCGACCGATGGGTGGTTGGAGTGGTTGGCCAAGAACAAGCTTCGGCCGAGGCCTGGGTCGGCGAAGGCGAGCCATTCGGCACCGACGATGTCGCCTTCGAACGGGTCGAGGGCGCTGGTCACGTTGCCGTTCGCATGCACGACCACGTCGCCGGCGTCGAGCGAACCACCCGGTGTGCCCTCGTACAGGAACCACCATTTCTTCGTGTTCTGGACCAGGGTGGCCCGGGCGGTCGACCCAAAGATCTCCCACCGGATCTTCCAGCCGTTCGCAGTGGTCGATGTCATGACGGCACGCAGCGGCCCGGTCGAGTCGATCGTCGTTGTGGCAGCGGTGGATCCCGGGCTGAACCAGTCCTCGGGATACACGAGGTTGGGGATACCTCGGTAGCTGCCGCCGCTGCCACCGGTCGGGTGATAGTTGACCCAGTCAAGACCTGCCGTGTCCAGGATGCTCGAGAACCCACCACCGGCAAGGTCGTAGAAGTAGTCGGCGGTCTGCGTCGCGATATGTGCGGCGGGCGCACCTTCGTCGAAGGCGTTCGGGTTCACGGTCACGACTGGAGCGACCGATGCGGGGGTTGTCAGTACACCGTCTTCTTCGAAATAGGCCAGGAAGTATCTCGGGGTTTGGGCAGCGGTTGAGCCGGCCATGGCGATGACGAGCTCGCCGGTTGCCGCCGAGGTCGGGTTGTAGGTGTCGGCCGGGTCAAATTGGAATGCGACGTTGGCGTCGATCACCAATCCGCCGGCATTCACTTCGTGGACCAAGAGTGTCGCGGGATCAAACGGGGCACCAGCGACGGAAACGTCGGCGAACGCCGCCGTGAAGTCCACGGCCGCGACCGCAACCAGGTCGGTTCCGCCGGGCGGACTGGTCACATCGATCGGCAATCGATAACGATGCTCGGTGCTGCCCCATGGCGCGTCGGCAAGCGCACTCGCCGGTTCGGTGTCGATCACCAACACCGCGGTCGACACCATCAAGATGGTCACTACAACGCCCGTGATGGCGCGGATCAGCTCAGCTGCTCGCATCGTTCGCTTTCCACCTGAGTTCACAGAATTCATTGCGCTGCCCTGCACATGATTCGTGTTGTACGGCTCCGCCGATGAGCCTCGCCGCAACGAGCCCGCTGCCCGTCGTGACAGACGATAGGTGCTGCAACAGGCGGGCGCTAGCTGTTGGTGTGTATTCCGGCTAATACTCGCAGATTTGACCGACGAGAGCGGTCACGACTTCACGCTTCGTGGCAACGTGAGGAGCAAGCGTTTGATATCGGACCCGAGATGACGCCATCGAACGGCTGCTTGTCGTGCAAGATGTGCAAACGCAACCACCCGTTGTGACGCAGGCAGGGGCTCTTTGATCAGGAGCCGGCCGTAGTTCCAGAAGCGATTCCACTCGGGCAGGCGCACCTTGCCTCGATTGGCTGGATCGAACCACTCGTCGTATGCCTTGCGGTCCGAGACCAGCCGAACCGACTGCTGCGGGTGGCGGCGCTGCTGAAACAGATACTCGGGCACGATCACGATGGGTCCCCGGAGTGCAACATGTGCGAGCAGGTTGCGGTCGCCACCCGAAAAGGGCGCAATGAGCTGCGTGTCGAGCAGATGCTCGCGTCGAAAAACCCCGAAGATCTCGTAGCACGGGTAGAGGTGGAACTTGATCAGCTGAGCGAACCGGTTCACGGCGTTGCCGAAGCCGAGCCGTGCATCGGGGTGATCGGTGAATAGCACCTCTCCGTCTGGGTCGATCACCTCGACCCGCGAGAAGGCCAACACGGCATCAGGGGCGGCGTCGAGTGCGACCGCACATTTCGACAGAAAGGTCGGTGCGAGCACGTCGTCTGCGGCGGCCCACTTGAAGTATGGGGCGGTCGATCGCTCGTACAAGACGTTGAAGTTCGGGGCGGCACCGATATTCGTCGACTGGCGCTCGTAGTCGATTCGCTCATCTTGATCAGCGAATCGTCGACAGATCTCTTCGGTCCGATCGGTGCTCGCGTTGTCTGAGATGAGTAGTCGAAGGTTGCGGTGGTCTTGATCGAGAATCGAGCGGATTGCACGTTCGAGGTACGCCTCGCCGTTGTACACCGGCAGCGCTACATCGACTCGTGTTTCCGAGGCCATCGGGGGGTCCGCTCCATCTGTCGGCGACCAGGCGGCCGTCCGGCTCGCAGAAGCGTAATCCCAATGCGAGCGCAGGGCGAAGAAACCGACACATCACACGGCGTGCATCGCCAACGCCGACAGAAGGGCCCCGTGCCAAACGACTTGTCATGACGATGTGACCCGACCGCATCCGACACGGGTCCATATACTGCTGCGGCGTTAAGTCGCGACCCTCGAGTAGGTCTCGAATGAGACACGCCTGTTAGAGCCAATGACCCACACAACAGGCGCCACCACCGTCGACGATGCAGCAACGCGCGAGCACGGCACGCGGGCGTTCGCCACCGCGGCCAAGTGGTCCTACGTCATGGACGGCGGGCGCCAGATCATGACCAGCGTGGTCACGTTCGTGCTGGCGCAGGCCCTTGGTCCCGAGGCGTTCGGCGTCGCTGCAATGGCCCTTGTGTATGTGTTGTTCATCGAGATGTTGCAGCGTCAAGGACTCAGCGCAGCGCTCATTCAGCGCAAAGACCTGCGCACAATTCATCTCGACTCCGCGTTCTGGGCGGTACTCGCCGTGAGCGTGTCGCTCACCGCGGCAAGCATCGTGTTGGCTCGATGGTGGGCCGAGGTCAACGACCTTCCGCAACTGCGCAACGTGGTCATCGTTCTCTCGCTGTTCATTCCGATACGCGGATTGGTCCTGGTACAGGAAGCCGTCCTGCGTCGAGATCTCGACTTCCGAGTACTGGCGATTCGCACCAACGTGTCCGTGATCGCATCGGGGCTCCTCGCCATCGCTCTCGCGATTTCGGGTGCCGGTGTGTGGGCCCTCGTCGTTCAGCAACTCGCGAGTGCGGGTATCGGCCTCGTCCTGTTGTGGGGCATGAGCTCGTGGCGGCCCAACTGGCGCTTCTCGCGTCGAGCGTTCAACGACTTGTTCGGTTTCTCGAGCCGGTCGTTCCTTGCGACCATCGCAACGTTCGTCGGCCAGCGAGGCGACACCCTCATGATCGGCGCCTTCTTCGGTGCGACTGCGGCCGGCCTCTACTACTTCGCAACCCGTCTGGTCACTGTGGTCACCGACCTGGCCGCCAAAGCGCTTCAGGGTGCAGCGCTACCCGAGCTCTCCCGCTACCAGGACAACGTCAAGAAGTTCGCCGATCGCCTGACCGTGCTCGTCGGCACGAGCGCGCTGTTGGCGTTTCCTTTGCTCGCGCTCCTGGCGGGCGGCAGCGACGACGTCATGGCACTTGTCGGATCCGAAGCATGGGGGCCAGCGAGCTTGGTGCTGCGAATCCTGGCTCTCGTCGGCGCATTGCGAGCTGTCACGTTGCTGTTCGGACCCGCGTTGCAGGCGCTTGGCCGACCAGGAGTCCTTGCGACCGCATCCTGGGTCAGTGCGATCGCCAGCGTTGGCATCTTCGCCGTCATCGGCGTCGTGTTTCGAGACCGGGATCTGACCGACCAGATGGTCGCCCTCGCCGTAGGTCGGCTAGTGATCAGTGTCGCTATCTTGGCATTGCACTCCGCCCCGCTCGGTCGGATTCTGCATGTGCCGATGCGGCGCCTGCTCAGGGCAACAGCGCCCAGCGCAGCCGCTGGTGTCTACGGCTTTCTTGTCACGATCGGCGTCCATGCTCTTGTCGCAGATGCGCCGGTACTCGTGCGCCTCGCGCTCGAGGGCACAGCCGCAACCCTGGTCATGGTCGCGCTGCTTCTGCGCTTCGAGCCACGAGCAAAGCAGATCTTTGACGAAGTCAAACGCACGGCGTCTCGCGCCATGTCCGACAGACCCACCCGATGAACAAGATTTCTGTGACCCCGCACGGCGTAGTCGTCGCGCCATACGGGTCCAGATTTGGGCTGAGTTAGTTCTTGTTTTCGTAGATCAACAGGTTGCGGTGCAGCCAGCCGATCGAAACAACGTCGAGGTCACCGTCGTCGTCGAGGTCGACGAACTGGGTGCCGTCGTGGTGCTCATCGCCGACATGGATCTCATGGGTTACCCACGTGTTGTTACCGGTGTTCTCGAACAGCATCGCTGAAAGTCCCGAGATCAACGGGTTGGCGTGCTCACCAATGACGATGTCCAAGTCGCCGTCGCTGTCGACATCGGCGACGTCAACACTCTGGGCCAGACCCGGCGCGACGTTGGCAACAAGGTGTTCGGTCCACAGCGCCTGCGGATCGCTGCCCTGTTCGTACCAGGCGATCTTGCCCGCAGTTTCGTCGTGGCCGTAACCGATCACCGCATCGAGGTCACCGTCACCGTCCATGTCTCGAAGGATGTTTCGGTCCGGTTCGCCGGTGGCCGGGTTATGCAGCGTGAAGCGGGTGAACGAGCCACCACCATCGTTGCGGAACCAACTGCCGCCGTCGAGGATGTCGAGATCGCCATCGTCGTCGATATCGCCGTTGTCGAGGCCTTCGCCAGACACGCTCGACGCAGCCTTGCGCCAGGTCCATGTGCCGGTTGCAGGGTTCGAGGGCACGGTCAGCATTTGTAGGCCGCCCTTGCCGTTCTGCCAGGACAACGCGATCTCTACGACGCTGGGCTCAAACTCGGCCACGGTGACACCCTGCAAGAACGCGCCGTCGGCAACATCGATGTTGGTGAACACGGTGAACGAGCCACTCCCGTTGTTGCGGGCCCAGGCGAAGCTGTCGTTCGAAGTCGAACCCTGCGCCTGTGTCCCGAGAATGTCGAGATCACCGTCGCCGTCGAAGTCATAGACGGCGGCCATCTGATGCAGCGGGGCGCCGATGGTGTTGCGTACCCAGTTGCCCGATACCGAGCCGGGATTGCGCCACCACCAGCCGCCCGAGATCAGGTCCTGATCGCCGTCGCCGTCGATATCGCCGTGCTCGACAAAGATCGTGCGCCACGGCACTGACGAATCTGCGACCGAGCGATCCCACTGATCGAGTGACGGTGGCGCTCCGTCGTTGATCCACACGTGCAGTCCGGGAACTCCCTGGCGGAACGGTTTGCCGAGGATGTCGAGATCGCCGTCGCCGTCGAGGTCGGCAAGTTTGGACTCGTGATTGCCGATGCCGGTTGAAATCTCATCGATGGTGAACCCGCCCTGACCGTCGCCGTAGAGCACTCGAAGCACCGGGTTCGGGTTCGAGCTGTTGAAATGCATCTCGCCGGACACAACATCGAGATCGCCGTCGCCGTTGACGTCGCCAATGTTGAGGCTGTGACCGAAGTTGGATGGCTCGCCGAGAATGTCTCGCCCCACCCAGCTACCACCGGCCCACTCATACATGCGGAGCTCGCCAACAATGTCGCCGGAATCGAATAGAACTTCGGGACGACCACCGTCGACGAACTGTCCGGCGGCCACGCGAGTGAACGCCATCGAGGCGTCGATCTCGTGCGGTACATAGGTACCGGAGCTGTGTTCAAACCAGTAACCAGCGCCAACGATGTCGTCGTTGCCATCGCCATTGATGTCTGCGACGGCAAGACCTTCGGAATCGGCGGTGGCGGTGTAGATCAAGGTCGCCGGCCACGGGCCCGCCTTGGGGTTGG
Organism: Phascolosoma agassizii; assembly: GCA_035593235.1. Taxonomy (NCBI): domain Eukaryota; kingdom Metazoa; phylum Annelida; class Sipuncula; order Phascolosomatiformes; family Phascolosomatidae; genus Phascolosoma; species Phascolosoma agassizii. Next base: position 1,198 of record JAVJHY010867121.1, on the reverse strand, counting down.
CGGGGATGTCGGCGACGTAGAGCCGCTTGACGCGGTTGACCCAGTAGACCAACTCGACCTGACCGTCACCATCGACGTCACCGAAGACTTGATCGTGGTGCTGTTTGCCGCTGCCGTTCTTGACGATGTGGCGGGTCCAACGGTTGTTGAAGTTTGGTGATGGGTTTTCCCACCACCAGATCTCCTGGCCGCCGCTATCTTCGCCTGCGAGCACGTCCAGGTCGCCGTCACCGTCGATGTCGTACATGGTTCCGCTTGCTTCAAGCTCCAAGACGTCGGGTTCGAGTCCACGCTTGAGCCAGTCATTTGCGCGGCGTTCGTACCAGACCATGCCCGGGCCAGTCGCACCCTTGCGCATGCCGATGACCATGTCGTTTATGCCGTCGCCGTTGATATCGCCGACAAGCGCCACGGTCTGATCCGGCTGGGAGCCGGGTGCCTCGATGTCGCCGTTGGCGGTGGACAGGTGTGACCATTCGACCGCTCCAGATGGCCCTCCGCCCCCACCGCTGGAGGTGGCGGTGATGGACCTCGTGCGCTGGCCGGTGGCCCCGTCGTTGTCTGTCACCGTGAGCCGGGCGACGTACACGCCGACGTCGGTGTAGGTGTGGTCGACGGTCGCGCCGCCGCCGCTGCTGCCGTCGCCGAAGTCCCATGCGTAAGACACAATCGAGCCATCGTCGCTCGACGAGCTGGCATCGAAGCTCACATGCACCGGCGCAACTCCGCTGGTGGGACTGGCGGTGAACGCAGCGGTCGGAGCAGCGTTGGGGTAGGTGCCGTCGCCATTGGGGGCTGCGTCGAAGTTCTGCGTTACCTGGCCGGCGGTCAGTGCACGGTCATAGATCGCGACCAGGTGAACCGTGCCGAGCCATGAGCGATTGGCACCGTTCTCGTTGCCGATCGCAAAGGCGTAGCTCGTGTCCCATCCGCTCAGATCGCCGGCCACCAGTGCAAACAGGTAGGCAGGTTTGGGAAACGGATCGTGCCACGTGGTCTCATGCCGCCCCCCGTCAAGCTCTCGGCTTTCCATCAGGTTGCCGTTGCTCAGCAGTACCGGGTAACGACTGGCATCGGCCTCGACAGTCACGGTGAACACAGACATCACATCCGGGCGATCGAGGTAGTACGTTATCTTGCGAAATCCCTCTGCCTCGCACTGGGTGCAAAACATAGTGTGGGACTTATACAGTCCCTC
>JAVJHY010866074.1:0-16543 GCA_035593235.1 Phascolosoma agassizii | reverse complement strand
AGCGATATTTTCATCTTGTGGATAAAATCGAGTCGAGATTCGGCGCTTTGGGCTTCTCCATAATTGGGAGCAGGCGATGTCCCGCAATGTGATTACCAACTTTTGTCTTTGGCAGAGACTCGGCACCACGGATAATTCGGATGGCAAAACCTATCAGCCGATCTTCGAGATCGTAGTTTCTGTTATCCTTCCTTCGACATTCATTATTCCTTGTTCGATATTCGATATTCCTGATTTCCCGAAATAGGAAGTTCTTTAATTTTTATTCCTAAGTTTCGTAAAAATGTTCAAAACGTTAGGTGCCTGCGCAGTGTTCCAGCCGAAAGATGGGTTGTGCCTGGCACCGATTTGGCCCTATCAAAATAGCCTAAACCCTATTTTACTTCAACCTAGCGGCACTTCAATAGCACTCCCAGTTCTCCGCATCAATTTGATTAAAATGTAGGAGGCTGCTCCAGCAGGCGATAATTTTCCGTAATAATTCCAATCGAATGTAGGAGTCGACGTCCCCGTCGGCGATGTATGGCGTAAATTGGAGTTGTTATTCCTTAAGCTTCAACCTCCCCCGCAACCCAACGGAACAACGTAGGAAACAAGGTCCCCATTGGCGATATATATACGATGATTCTCCAACCTCCGGATCTGATCTTTTGATTCTCCTCTGTAACTTAACGGAAAACTTTGAAAGTTTAAGGTTAAATTACTGCTTGCTTGAAGTGGAGAATATAAAACCCACTAGTGGGCTAAAACCCTGAAAATACTTATGTGTGACAGGAATTTTGTGAGAAATTTACAACCAATTCTCAACCCTTAAATTTGGCAGCCTTTTGAAGTGTTTTAGATTTCCTGTCACCAATGTGAAGTCATTAGAAATTGTAATGGATGCAATCTGTAAATCAGCCCAAGAAATCGAAATACCCTTTTTTTCGAGTAAGTCGCGCATTTGACCGCAAATGTAGGCGGATTTAGAGTCAAAACCAACAATATTAACTGCAGGTAACAAGACGGATTCTAGGTTGTGAATATGAAAATTTGGACGTTGGCTTTTATAGGCGCCATAAACGATTTCCGATATTGTAACTGTGGAAATAAATTGTTCTTTCGGATGAATGTTTCTTAAATTCTTAATCAGCTTCGGCGATGGCCTCTTTTTTAATACGTTGGTGATCGTGTCGGTGTCAAATAGATACATCCCATAATTCTCCGCCTTTCTGACGAATGCCATCAAGATCATTTACGATATCTTCAATCTCTTCAAATCCTGTCCATTTTCCTATAATTGCCGCCAATCCATTTCGTTCTTCAGATTGTTCAATACGCCTTAAGTCGTCAACACTAACCAAAGCCGCTACTGGTTTGTTCCGTTTGGTTATGATAAACCGTTCGTGTCTATAACTACTTTTGCCTATATACTCAGATAAACGGCTTTTCATTTCAGCCACAGGCACATAGTTTTTTTCCATAATCTCTCACTCCTTATCTACAAATTAATGAAAAAAGCAAAATTCTGCTCCCAGAATTCCACCATGTGGCGGGGGAGGCAATCCTTTCTTGCATGGCGGCTAAGGTATCGCATTGCTCTTATTTTTTTCGAATTCTGGTAATACTTACAGTGTTGATAATTTCAAATTAATGATTATACATGGTCTTAATAGTCATTATGACTATACTAATGTAGCTAACCTTAAGGCTTTTTCAAGCTTTTCACTCCGTTACTCTGAATAATCCTAATTTAAGTGTCAATCATTCGCAGTCGCCGATAACAGTGTAAGACATTTCCAGCCTGATCAGCTCCTGAGCTCATCTGCTTCTTCAGAGCGCGCTTAGGATCATAAAATTGACAGGCAATTTCCTTCACAAATGCTTTACGCCCAATTATTAAACCGTCTGTCCAATGTCGAGTCCGACGAAGACACCGTACCTCCATGCTTTCTTTCTTTTTTCCCTGTTCTTTAATTTCGTGTAAGTTTTCTGTTACTCCGGATTCGTAGCTAATGGTTCGCGCAATCTCTCCACGAAATTCTCCATAGACCTCTTCATCAGTCCAATCTTTGGCTGCTTCTCCAAGACTCTTGCGCATATGCCGTACAAAATTATCCCCAAAAACATGCCTACCGCTTCCGCAAAAGTAACCCCAAGTACAAAACCGATAATCCGCTGGGTCATCTACTAGACTTGCCCGCACCGCATTCAATTCAACGTACTTAACACAATTCCAGAGTGCATTTTCCCCCTCCAAAATCGTACTCTTAAAACTATCCGCCCATAAAGTCCCTCGGCGATTATGAACGCGGTTGATATAAAAGGTGAACTTCTGATGAACCTGGCGCATGAAAAAACTGATATCTATCAGCTGCTCAGCAAGCCGTCGACATCTTTCAGGATCTAATTTTGAGTCAAGTTGACCATGCTTCTTACCATAGTATCGATTATATCGCTCCGCTGTTTCCTGAAGTCCAGCCGGCGTATCGGGGACATAAAGTACTATATGCCAGTGATTCCCCATCCAGCACATCGAAATCGGCTCGACAGCCGAGCTTGCGAGACGGCCGAAGGCAACTTACAGCCGTGCCAAATCTTGAACGATTTTGATACCTTTTTCCTTATCAACATCTGTAAAAAGATAGTCGTCTTTAGCCCCAGCTATACGTGCGCAGGCATGATAGTAACATGCCCTGCCTACCATCTTCTTTCTTGCTGTTCTCATAATCAAACTCTCCTTATATCTTTTGGTTCTTCGAACTCAATCAACTCCTACTGACAACACTGGAAGCTTCAGTTTTGTCGAGTATTCTCCGTCCCTTATTTTTCCTTGACACGTTCAAGACGGACTTCCATGAAACCAAAGGTTGCACAAGTCATGCACAGCAGCTTCATCACCATGGCATACAATTTGACGCGTTTCCTTTTAAGCTTCTTGGAAGAGACCCATGGGATTCGCGACGAAAAGGCTGAGCGCAAATACGGCAAAGACTTGGAACGGCGAGACACCGCGGTACGCGCGCAGGCCTGCTATGTGTCCACCCACTTCACAAACAAATACCGAGAATGCCTAAGCTGTCGGCCCAATACATCAGGACCATTCGGAAACCACCTTTGGACCACAACGAGCCTCCTGACCCTATTACCAATCTTTACAGAGCATTGTCCGGATACATATGACCAAATACACAGACACCGTTGTTTTGTGAGCTATAGAGTGGGATTTACGCACAATTATAAAAAGAACAACCTTTATTTAAGTCATTATATATAAATGAGTATAATGTCGGGAGGGTATAAGTTGACGCTATAGGAAGTTTATATATTAACGGCCGTCCGACTTATCTTCCTCAAAAGAAGCTTATCAATTTATAGCCGATGGGTTTTATTCACGTATATCCAAACTGCTGGTTTAGTTTTCCGGCAATATGCAGGGATAATTTCAGCTCTTCTTTGGTCAACGTTTCTCTCCACGCTTCATTCAACCGTATTGTCAGTTTTTCCCTTAATCTAGTCCTACTATTTCCAATAATATGATGGTCCTTCGTAATGACAGAATGCGGAGGATCAATCTTTTCTATTCCAAGAAAATCATATAATTTTTGTAACCAATAAGTAGGGTTTTCACATAAATCCTCATATCGCAGCGTAAAAACATTATTATTAGGCATCCTACTAACGAGATCTTCCAACACTGTATGAAAGTGGTTCCACTGTTTAATAGCTGCCTTTACCGAACGATTCTTTTTTTTATATGAGTTGGCAAATGCCCGTACATCTCTGACCATTCGTATAACTTGGATATCCAGTTCCGGAATTTTTAGCAGGTGAAATAGGCGAGCAACCTCTTTGGACGCATCAAAAAAAACGTCCGCATTTGATAACTTAAGGGCTGCTTGGATAAGCTTCAAATTCACCTCATTTATTTTTTGAACATTTATCCGATGATTCGGGACGACCCTTGTGGCTATTTTCTGAATACCATATTTAATATGGGAGTAAGGATATGCAAATAGGATTTTGTCCAATAATGGGTTTTTATGCCAGTAGTAGTTATTCCAATTGTCGAAATCAAACTTAATCCCTTGAGCTAATAGTTCCTGATCTACTTGCTGCCAGAAGGAACAATTTTTGATCACTTCCCCACAGCTACAAAGGTATTCATGATTTTCTTTGACCCGTAGTCGACGATTTATGGCTGCCTCGCCTATGCTAACTACCTGGGGCTGGCAATCCATTATCATGGCCATTAATGTGGAACCACAATAAGTGGTTCCGGCTAAATATGCGACACGATATTTTGCTGGGGACATGTCGTTTTTCACAGAGATCTCTCCTCGAATCAAAAAATAAGACAGTAGAGTAAAATTTTATTCTTGTGACGGTAGATGTGGTGCGTGTTGTTTCAACAAGTCATATCATATCTAAATCTAAACCTAATAATTTTATAAACTAGGACATTGTGACTTGTATATAGTTTAGCGTTGCAAATTGGAAGAAGTTAGAAATATGTACCCAATTCAAGGAATAGCCTAATTATTTGACCCCTATTTCTGTTAAGGTCCGTAAAATAGTAGGCATATCAGTCATGCTTACCATCTGTTCGTCTGTTAGTTGTATACTAAAACTATCCTCAATAGCATGCATCAAACTCAGATGTTTAATCGAATCCCACTCCTCTGTTGAATCAGAAGTAAGATCTTCCGATATGTGGTCCGGTGGAATACCCAATACCTGACTCAAAATCTTAAATACTCTTTCCCTCATTCCTCGCCTCCAAATTGAAAAAAGTTACTGGGCGGTTACTTAACTCAAGTTCCGCTGCATGTTTTTACGCGCTAATTGCTGCATTAGTAAAGCAATTTTTCATAAATCGATCATCAAATCACAAAGTAGCACTCAAGTTTCTTAGTAGCTAAAAGCCTACTTTAGAAGAATTTCAGAGTGAAATTCTGTAGCAACCTGAATTAAGTAGCCACCCCACTAAAGGTTCTTAACTGTACTTTGGTGTCCATATTCAGATCCCTTGACAAATTAAATACAAATGTTTTGTTGGCATTATCGTTATTTAGCTTGATTTCTTTAAACCCATTATTGGCATAGAAATTTTCAACTTGTCCATTTTTTTTTGTCGCACAGTATTCACCAATAATACGTTTATATCCCGAGGTTTTTGCAAATTTTACAACCTCAGCAATAAAAATACTTTCCACAGTGCGGCCTAATGCTCGACAGGACATCAGAAATGTGTCGATAAACACGTCCTTTTCCTTGTACCGTAAAATACAGGATCCAACAATCCCTAGATCTCCAAACTTGTCTTTTAGTCTTAAATAAACTACTTCTGAATTCGAATTATAAGTAAACTTTTTGATATCTGACTCAGTAAATCTTCGGGTGGTTAAGTTAAATTGATTGGTTTTTTGAGTTTGTTGTGCGATACGGGGAATAGAAAAATCATTCGCTAGGCTAATCTTCACTTCCATTTCTAAAGAATTCAGGTAACTAACTATATCTGGTTTCTGAGTTTTAAGATCTTTCCTGTCGATTTCGGATCGATACATCTCTCCTCGTTTACGGTCTTCTTCAGACATTATTAATTTATCAAAATACCCACATGAAGCGAGTATGTCTCTATAGTTAACTGCACTTGCAGGTGGTAGTAGTATGGTTGCAACTTCAGGTAGCGTTTTACTTATTAAGTTAATCTCAAATTCATTATCATCCACAAAGACCATACTATCTGTACCAATGTTCAATTCTTCAGCGATTTGTATAATATTTTCCGCTTTATTATTCCAATTGATTTTTGCAACAGCGATATGTTCACGTTTGAGAACCATATCAGGATTGCTAGCAAATACCTCCCAAACATCATTCTCATTGTTTTTACTACATAATGCCAAAATGACACCGCGATTATAAATATTTAGGATTTCCTGTTGAAACTCATAAAAAGGAGACCCAGGATAGCTCCTCCCAATTCTTATTCCCTCGGTGCCATCTTCTCCAACAACGCCGCCCCACAAAGTATTGTCACAATCCAAAATCAAACACTTCTTTGTCAATCCTCTTACCGATCGAATAAATTTGAACACCTCTTTTGTTATCTCTTTGAGCGCCGATAAGGAATAAGGGGCCCGCGCAATGTGCCAATGGCGATTATCAAAATAGTGTTGAGCTCCTAATCTTCGAATACATACGTCCAACTCCACGAGGTAAGCATTTTTTACTTCACTTAATAGATCCCGTATGTTTTCGTTTAATTGGTAGATCGCTGATGAGGCCCCCTTAGTACTTTGACTATCTAGTATTCCATTAGGTGGATTCACGGGTAATTCAAAACTATGCCATAAGATCAGAGCATCAGTCTGACTGCGTATTCCACCTAATACATCAGAGATAAAATTTCGTATACGTTTAATTTCTTGATTAACATGATCGCTAGTCAGCGCGTTAAACTTATATGACAAATTCGGAGAAATGTTTTCAAGTTTCGTAAACACCAAGACACAATCTGTTTCAGAATTTAGAAGTTCTTCATTTTTTTGGATAGCCTCTTGATAAATATTGTCGTATTGCCCAAATGAGATTTTAGCATCTAAGCCAATATCATGAGCATAAAATTTAATATAAGGCTCAATGGACTCAACCATAATATTTCGAAGTACAGCAATTCGGTAAGATGGGAAACTTAAAAAATTGTTAGTCTGTATAAATTCCTGAATTTCAGAATATGATAAATTATTCATGTCAAGTGAAATCCGTTAATTCGATTGGGATAGTTTCATTAAAAGAGAAAAATTCCTATTAATCTGATGCAGCTATTTACACGATTTTATATTATTCAAATTGCTCAGCTACCGTTAAATTATAGAATTAATATGGTTTGTACCCTAGTTAAGTACACGATTTGATTCTCCCAAATCGTCTTCTCTCCTTCAGCCATTGATTATTTTAGAATTGTGTGTGAAATTATGCGTATTTATGCTGTGTAAAATTTGTGGCGATTTCATGTGAGTTTCCACCTTGTAAGACTCTATTTTCCATTGAAAAAAACAGAATCTTACGGATTAAAGAAGGCTTTATTGAATACAAGGGAGTTTATCATTATACTTTAGATACCATGTTAGAAGAATTATATAATTTAGCCTTAGAAGCGTCTTCTGGGAATGATTTGAAGTTTAAGAATTCAGAGTTCTACCATAAGATGACGCAGCTTGAAAAAACAATGAATTTTGACGATTATTGTAAAACTACTAAGAGATTATTGGGCCGTCTTCTGTCAATGAATGAAGGTAAAATTTCGAAATTGAATTATCCAAGAGAAGTAATCGATTTGATCGGTTCAGAATTCAAACGTATCGAACAGTTAGTTAAGAGGGGGCCCTCTGAACAACTTAGCCTTAAAAAGCACCACGTTAGATGCGACTTTCGCATTACCTGTTTTTCAAGAGTTCCGGTTGGAGTGGAACATTTGGAGCATTCACCAGGAATACCCAAATCATTTTGTTTATATGGCGGGATCAACCAATTCTTTACGTATTTCCAAATGCTGAGATCAACCGGGGGGAGAAACCCATATTACCAAACGCATATGAAACACGGGGTAAAATCTGCCGCATTTTTAATTGTATATAACCAGCGGGCTCAAGAAAGAATGTTAAAAAATATTGCTGAATGTTTAAAAATGAATAGGGAGTATAAAGGTTTAATTCTGATAGCGTGGTGGTATGATCCAAAGCTGGAGGGAATTAGCCCACATTTGACCTATTTAAGAACTGGTTCATTGAAGGAAGGAGCCTACTTCTTCAGGTATGGAAAGACAACCAAGGGACTTTCGAATTCACCTGATCGACAGCGACTTTTCCATGATGGTAAATACCGTCCGAGAAATTATGCTATTGTATGGCCTCGAGATGCTTTGATTCGATGGGCTAGCTTGTTAGACAAAAATGATTGATTTCAAGAAACTAAGAAATAGTTCAGGTCTTATTCCTTCTTAAAGAATTTCGATGATTTCCGGTCTTAGACTTTTAACAATTTCATCTGAAATTCAAGCAAGCAAGCAAGTGAGTTAATGATCTCTATATCTATGGTCTACTTTTTGATGTTTCTAGGCTTGCTAAACTAATGACTCAGATATTTTTTCAAAATCCAATCTCTCTAACCAGTTTATAGCAAATAATTTTAAAGTGAAGGATCTTGCGTCAGATATTTGGAAGATCAGATTATCATGAAAAAACGAGAAATCGTCAAAAATTTTTTATTGATATTAATATCATTATTATGTACTTGCATATTGGTTGAAATATTAGTCCGGGTTCTGTGGGCAGCTCCAAAATTTAAGTATCCCCAAACCTTACACCGGCCCCATGAGGTTCTTGGCTTTGAAATGATTCCGGACCAGGAAGCATTCACCTACGCGGTACCTGTTTCGATTAATTCCCATGGTTTAAGAGATGACGAGTTTTCGCTCAAGAAACCCAAAAATGTAAAAAGAATTCTTGTTCTTGGAGATTCAGTAACCTTTGGTGTTCTAGTTGAAGGGAGTCAAACCTATTCAAATCGATTAGAGAAACTCCTAAACGAAAAATTCCCAGATGATAAATATGAAGTCTTGAATGCTGGTGTTCAAAGATACTACACTTATCAGGAAGTGGATTATTTGAAGCTAAAGGGCCTACAATTTGAACCGGACATTGTCATTCTAGGATTTTATATTAATGATTTAAGGGTGCGACTTAAAACCCCCAAAGCAATAGATTATGAAAAAAAACGAGAAAGAATTATGACTTTGCTATGGAAAAAGGTTCCATTTATCATGAGTATTGTTAAAAATTCTGCTTTAATAAGCTTTTTCCGCGATCGCTACTTCAGGATAAAGCATGCCAGGGGTGGGGCTAAAATTCCAAGGCAGAAAATTTTGGCGGGAATCCATGACGCTGAAATGGAAAAATTATGGAATGCCTCCAAAGAATATCTTTTTGAACTGAAGTCTATCCGAAAACAGAATAAAATTAACGTGCTCATTGCTGCCTTTCCTGGAGTGAACCAAGTAACTGCCGACCTACCAAAGGCTACTTATCCAGCAAAATTGGAGGCCATTACTAAAGAGTTGAATTTACCTTATGTTGATTTGTTACCGGAGTTTAAAAAGCATTATAGAGATGATATTCGATCACTTTACTTTCGTTATGATGGCCATCCAAATGCTCACGGTCATGATGTCGCAGCCAAAGCCATATTCAAGGCATTACTCGGATATAAGCTTTTACCTATAGGTTCAACAAGTCACAATAGTAAATTGCAAATTCATCTAAACCAGAAAGAGTGAGTATAAAGAATAGGTTAAGATTAATAAAATCGAATTTTTAGTACTTATCCCATAAAGATTTTCCCCTTTCTCGTAATAAAACGGCCTGGGGTACTTCGCTTCTTCGCAATGTTATCAGACAATTCCAGGCTGATTTTGGCTCCATTTTTAGATCTCGTACCGATTCATCACTCGAATTCGACTGCCCCGATTCTCCCACCATGAAACAAGATATTTCGAACCAATATTGGTGGGCCTCTGCTTTTGGTAAAACCGAGTGAACTTGGAGAATCACTGAAGTTTCTGTTATAATCCCTTTCGATTTTCCTCCTGCTTCTCTTTCAGAACGAAATCTGCCAAAATCATTGGCATAAAATGGTAGGTTAGTATTTTCCTATCCCTTAAACGAAAACGGCACCAATATCTTAATATTAAGTAGTAAAAAATTCAAGCCTATTTATAAGGGGAAGCTTAGTTCCAAATTTTCTAAGCTCCTTTACGAACTCCTGATATATATTATCAATATCTTCAAACCTAATCAATAAATGCGCGCCGAAATAGGTGGCAAACGAAACAGCACAGACAAGTATCAACATTGGCCATGATTCCATCGCAAAAAACGGTTTTGTCACTGCTTGAAGAGAGAGTAAGGAACCAAGCTGGATCATTCCATATACCAAAGTAGATCTTTGCGCGTTAAATAGTTTTACGATTGGAATTGATAATTTTCGCTGGATATAGCCAACAGTCATAGCCAACAGGGTGGTAGAAGATAATGTCGTGGACCAAGCTACTCCTACAATTCCCCACTTGAGACTATAAACGATTGTGGCTACTAGAATTATCAAATAGATGGTTTGTATGATTACCCGTTGACTCACCAAGCCCATAGCCAAAAGGACAGGATTAAAGATTTGACTGAGGGGTATAATAAGCCCGGCAATGCACATAATCTGAAGGGGAACGATTACTTGTGTCCACTTAAGCCCATAAGCCACAGTTATAAATGACGGCGCTACAAAATACATCCATATCATTAGGGGATAGGAAAGAAATGAAACATATTTTATCACTTTAAGTAGAGCGCTTATGGTCTTTTCTTTGTCATCCTGCATTCTGGAATAAGCCGGAAACAAAATCAGGTTAATTTTTCTAGTAATTTGCCGACTTGGAATTCTTCTCAAATTGTAAGCTCTTTCGTAGAATCCAAGTTGAGTTATATCCAACCACTTGCCAATTATAATCCGATCAATATTATCCATGAAATAGACAAGGTTTTTATTAAAAAAATTCCAAAAACTAAAATTGAAAAGATCATTAAATGCCTGCCTATGAAATTGTAGCCGTGGGATTTTAGGGCAAAAATAACAGTAACCAACAAGTGTACCTATTGTGCGAAACATGTAACCCCAGACGAGTGACCAAACACCAAATCCCAAAACTGCAAATATAATCGGGGTAATAAGATTGATGATATTTCCCAGTGTACTGACAAATAGGGTTTCTCTAAATTTCATTTTTCGATTTAATATGACTTGCGGAAGCAGGAAAAATGATTTCAATAAAAAATCGAAAGCTATCACCTTTATCATGGGAACAAGCCGTTGGTCATTAAAAAAATTTGCGAGATTCGGGGCAGAGAAAAAAAGGGCTGCCGTTACCAACGCCATTAACCCTGCGTTAAAAGTGAATACGGTGTTATAGTGCTCATTTTTGATATTTTTTAGTTGGATAAGCGCTTGATTAAACCCAAAACTGGCCGTATTTCGAGTGAATTGAGTTATGACCATAACAATTCCCATTAATCCATAATCTTCAGGAAAGAGTATCCGGGCCAATATTATTTGCGCGCCAAACCGGATGATAAATTCAAAACTATTGAATACTGAAAGCCAAAGAAGCCCTTGCTTTGTTTCATGCCCGATATTTTTGGCCATTAGGCATCAATTCTCCTACTTTTAAGCACTTTTGAAGGAAATGTGGTGTTCAAATCAGCAACTCATTTGTTTGTTAATTAGATTAACCTCAATAATTCAATCGTATTTTGGTTTAGCCTAAAAACGTGTAAATGGTCGCGATTTTACTCTTGAGACGAATGACTGGGCCTGCATCGATATATGGGGCTAACAGTGGCATTAAAACAGGAAAACCTATCGGTACATCTGAACAAGAATTATAGCACCCGGTACTGTACTTTTCCTTCAATTATTAGCAAGAGAGCCTCTTGTAAAACTCTTTTCGACTGTCCAGCCGTCGGGCTGGAGACCACAATTAAAAATAGCGGATTAAAAAAGCGGACAGTCCCTTAAAAAACTCCTTGTCTGGATCCATATGACCGAAACAACGGTGTCTGTGTTTGAGTGCCGTGAGGGCAAGCATGGTCGTTCGTATTACGCGATTAAATACCGCCAGAAGCTGAAGCTTCTGATTTTTTACGACAGGCTTCATGTTTAGCTCGACGCCGAAATATCACCTACTTACAAGGTCGCCATGCCAAGTCATAAGTCATTGCTAATAAGGAGCTTATGGATTCCTAAACTTTCATGATTAGTTGGTAATCAAGAAGTTACGTAATTTCTTGTCGGGTTGACATTGACACCCCACGTGGTATGTTGATATCGTCGCTCCGGTCACCAGCGATAACGTTGGACGGAGGGATTTGGTCGACAACTTGAACGTGAGGTCATAGACAATGAAAACCCAGAGTAAAATGACAACGCTAAACTTGTGCAAACTGATTGATCACAAGATTGACCAGGCCTTTGATTATGTGCGTTCGAAACGTGGAGCAGGGAGTCCTGAAGGATAAACGGTTTGTCCGACTGGGAATTAACCGGGTATTGCAAAAGGCTGACAGTGGTCGGGATTATTTACAGGGTCTCAAGGAATGTGTGGACGATCCGGTGGCCCGCGCGTCGTTTTTCGATGCACTGCATTCACCGCGTCGATGCGCAATGGTTGACGAGGCTGCACAGGGGGGTGCAGTGTATGCTGAGACGGGAGATGGAACAAGCCAATGTGGATTACCGCACCGATTTTGCCGAACTTGCATTCTACCGAGTCTTAGCTGGAGACGGCCATACCATTGTCCATGCGTCTCACGCTGTAAAAAATCGTCGGGGAAACTCAGAGTCGCCTAGCACAATCTATCTGCAGCACTTGCGCACCGGGTTGATGTGTTCTTTCGCTCCGGAGTTCGGAGACGGCAATAGGCACCATGAGATGCCAGTGTTTCGCCGGAGGCTTGTGGACCACGAAAACTTCGGCAAGGAGCAGACGAAAACCCTATTTGTGGTCGACCGCGCTTCCATCGACGCAGCGTTCTGGAAGCCGCCTCCAGGTAAGCGACAAGGCCCGTGGGATGTGATAACGCGAATGAAGAAGAATATGAAGCCAACGTGTTGCGGCGAACACCAATTCGACCGAAACGATCCGGTTAATGCTGGTGTTTAGGCGTGTCTGGACGGCGGGGTTCGACGGCGCTTTCGGCCTAATGTATAATATCGTCGAGTTCGTCGACCCCGAAACGTATTCACCGTACCGATTCCTCACCACACTGGATCCTCAACAGATTTGTCCCGGCGTGATCGCGTATCTGTACTTTCTGCGTTGGCGTATAGAGAAATCTTTTGACACATTCAAGACGAACTTCCATGAAACCAAAGCTTGGGCTGGGGGGAAATGTTGCACAAGTCATGCACAGCAGCTTCATCACCATGGCATACAATCTGACACGTTTCCTTTTAAACTTTTTGGAAGAGCCCCAAGGGATTCCCGACGAAAAGGTTGAGCGCAAGTACGACAAAGACTTGGAACGGCGAGACACCGCGGTACGCGCGCAGGCCTGCTATGTCCACCCACTTCACAAACAAGTACCGAGAATGCCTAAGGCAGTGGGCAAAAATAATTTGAGCATTTTGAACCCATCTTTACAGCATCTTTCGCCGACGCTCAATCATAAAATTGAAGCTGCGCTGCTCCCTGTCGGGAGCCCGTCTCACCCAGTTCGGCTCTCAGAATAGATTTACTATTCCTGCGATTTTATTCAATCGCGTCGAAAAAACCTACGCAAGTCTGAATACCATATGCTAAAATTATTTTTGCCCACTTCTTAAGCTGTCGGCCCAATACATCAGGACGATTCGAAACCACCTTTGGACCACAACGAGCCTCCTGACCCTATTACCAATCTTTACAGAGGCCTTGTCCGGATACATATGACCGAAGACACAGACACCGTTGCAGGAAAGATAAAGGGATCTACATCCGTTTATGGCAATCAGGGCAAGGAAATATCCATTTCGTTCTCGTTCACTTTACATTGACCCGCCTTTCACGTTTCTGGTCTTCCGCAGTAATTTTAACACCGATTTTCGAGTTAGTAATTCGATCTAATTTTAGGTAAAGTTGCATTTAATTTTTTTTAACCATGGAATGGGATATTGCTCTTGATCAAGGCGCGTGACTGGATTCAAAAAGCCATGGCGATTTTGAAGTTGGCAGTCACAGTTAGCCGTTTTTTCCTCAGTTTGAAAAGTGAGAGACGACCTGGTCTTCTCGGAAACGTCGCTGAGGTCATTCCATCGGAAGTCGATAAGACGGCCCCAGACTCACGGAGATCAATCTGATCGAGCAGCAGTTCTATCTAGCCCAAGATAAAAAAAGACTCAACTTTGACTCACATTACCAGTAACGGGCGGAGACAGCGATGAAGAAAAATCAAACCCAGAATCAAGCCATGTTTTCCCCGCATGGGGTATAAGACTTTTGAAGGATCACTGGAAGCCTTTTTTGTTCACGAATGTCCTAAGCTCGGCGGCCTCCGTACTCGACAGGTATTCGTTAATTCTATTAGCAGTATGGTCAACGATTTTTATCCGGAAACAACTCACTTGCTAAGAATTTTACCGATCTTGACACGATCAGAGGTATTGCTGCCCACGGTAAAATTCTTACAGGGAGCGTCGCATGTTTCAATGTCCAATTTGAGGGGAAATCTGAAACGTTGGCGGTAACCATCATTGAGGCCATGGTTATAGGTGCCGAATTTGAAATTTTCGGCGTATCTCCTGGTAAGATTGATATAAGCGCTTTCAAAAAAACTTGTTTTGAAAAGACCAAATATTGTTGCTGAGATATCGCCATTGAGAAAAGAAGTTAGAAGAATGCTAATTTTGGCCCCCAAAAAGTGTAAAATTGCTTAAAGGCGATAAATTCGAGCTGTTTTAATGCGTTTTAGTGGTCTTGCTATTAAAAATAAAGCGCCTACTGTCAGCTGCGCTTGAAAAACTGAAATAATTTCCCCAAATTTTCTATCTCGTCTTAATATAGTAGGATGGTCATCACCAAAATTTCAAAGAATAATAAACTTACAACTAAAGGGATCTAAAAAATGAGAATTACAGATTGTCCAACAAAAGTTTTTCCATCTCAAAAGTTTCTCAACTTGTACGTTACCCTTTTTCTCCTCTGTATCCTTGGATTTCCAGAAATGGGAATAGTTGGTGCAGCCATTGGTACCTTGATCTCGCGTATAGTGATGTTGTTTTTTTTATGGTGGATTTTAAAGGGGAAAGAAAAATCTAAGGCTTATGTGACTCAAATAAAATTATTCACATTAAATAATTGCATTTTTTCGATTTAGTAATATCGAGGGAAAATATCATTTAGAAAGTATGCTCAAATCCTATCAGTTGTACTTACATTTTTTGGGTTTTTTGCACACCTTTAGTATTGTCAGAGACAACTTTTTGGGTTTTGTTCATTCTATCTCTAAGGTTTTGTACCCAAGAGGCACTATCTAAGGGCTTACAATTTGCATTTACTGTACCATAGACTAAATCGGTGGGGAGTATGACTTCTCTACCTAACATGACTTGGTTGGGGGTGAACCCTGTGGAACTATGGGTCATGGAATGCATTGACATAACTGCCAAGGGAAGGTCTTCATCCCAGGTCTGTATATTTCCCTTAATTAAACACCTTATTATCTGCAAAATGGTCCTATTTTGTCTCTCGATTTGGCCATTAGCAGAGGGTCTATAGGGGGAGATTCGAGTTTTGGCAATACCTAAAGCTTCACAGAAGGCTTTAAAAAGATTGGACTCGAAATTGGACCCTTGGTCAGTATGGATTAAGACTGGACACCCAAAGGTTACTACAAAGTGAGTCAGGAATTTTCTAGCTATGGTATCTGCCTTTTGTTCAGGAATGGCGCAACATTCTATCCATTTACTATATTGGTCAACCATCATTAATACAAGGTAATTTCCTGAATTACTAGTAGTAAAGGGACCTAACACATCTAAATGGACTCTTTCTATGGAATGTCCTGCATGAAATATATCTAGTTCGGACACAGCCTTAAACGTAGCTTTCTTATGCAAATTGCACACTTTACAAGTTTTGACATATATTTTGCAGTCTTGAGACATACCATACCAATAAAACAAGCTTTTTATCCTATTCAGGGTTTTATCTATAACTAGATGTCCCGAGGTTTTAGAATCATGACAGAAAACCAATATTTCACCCTTTAACTCGTCGGGTACTATCAAACATAATTTCCTATCATTCATCTTTTCCCACAAATAGTACAGGATGTCATTATGAATTTGTAGTTGGGATCTATAGGACCATATATGTTTAGTATTTCTACTGGTTATGAACAGGTCAGCTTGCGTAGGCTCGTTATCTAACATCCAATCTATGATGGGTGACAAATTGGGGTCATGGCGTTGCATCCTAGCTATTTTATCGGGTTCATAGGGCTGTAACCAATTGGTTAATACCAATTTTCGACCTATATCATCAAAACTATGAGATTCATTGTCTACCTCTGCTTTATTGATATCAATTTCATTATACATTGTAAGAGGTTTAACCTCTGTGGAATTTGGGTTTGGCCCGCTAGTTGTAAAGGGGGCAGTGACATAAGTCAATGGTGGTGGATCTTTTGACATTTCTAGGGCTCGTAATGATAATGGGATAATGTCATCAACGTCTTCATCAAATCGGGACCATTGACCATGGGCTTTTTTGCAATAATCACATCCCTCACAAGGCAATTGTTTCAAGTCTACGCCAGGTTTGTAATGATGGCAAAGGGCATATTGTTCTGGGATTCTACTAAGACCATCAGCATTAACATGAAGAGACCCTTTACGATGTTGGATTTGGAAGTCGTATTGGGATAACTCTTCTAACCATCGAGCTAATTGACCCTCGATATATTTGAATCTAGTT
>JAVJHY010865012.1:0-16544 GCA_035593235.1 Phascolosoma agassizii | reverse complement strand
CATCGTGTTCTCTAATGATGTCAGCTCCTGCACATGACTAGTACACATCGCACCGGAAGGTGTTAACGCATGAACCCTCGTTGCGCTTGATTACCGATATGAATAGATGGACATTGATTCACATCGCTGGTTCTGCCCAAGTGGGACTGAATCTGTATAAGAGATAAAGCGCAATCAGCGATCTGTCCCGTTACAGCCCAGCCTCTGAATGTGGCAGGCATCCTCGTTAAACCTCACGTCGAGCACCCAATGCAGACTGTTTTCAACGCCCCAATTGCCGCACCGCCTCGCGGAATCGCACCCCATCAGCCGGCAGCGAGACTAAAGAATAGCGCCTTTCAACCTCCATCTTCTCACCGATTTCGCGATGTGACTCCACCATTCCCACACTTTGTAAGTCATGACGCACCCGCAGAGCGGGGGGCTTGACGGTTGTGAGCAGCCCCAAGGGCTGCCAGATTAATGAATTAACTCGTCAAACGAGACATGGATGTACTGGTAAAACCAGTCAAAACCGGCCTTCTTCCCGCCGATTGTCCAAATCTTCTTGATCACGAATGTATTTGCGAACTTGAGCCTCCTCAAATCCGACAGTTGAGACGGCATAACCCCGCGCCCAAAACTGCTCGCCGTTGAAATTTCGCTTGCGGCCAGAAAAATGACGCGCTACATCTATAGCACTTTTGCCTTTAATATAACCAATTTACCGAAGACACTGCATGCTTCGGAGGAATTTTCATCATCATATGAACATGATCTTTCAGCATATGTCCTTCGAGAATTTTACAACTTTTCTCGGAAGCCAATTCATGAAACACTGGCCTCAAAAATTGTCTTATTTTACCAAACAACTCTTTCTTCCGTCCCTTTGGAACGAACACAACGTGATATTTGCAATTCCACCTGGAATGACTTAAACTTTCAAAGTCTGACATAATGTTACCTCCTTAGAAAGGCCCGCCAAGCCCCTTTGGAGGTAACACTTACTAAATCGTATGTCAAACTTTTAGGGTCCACTGGTTAAACCAGTGGCTTACCTGTCGAGTTATTGGTAACCCGTAAATAGTAATTTTTTATAACTTATTCAAATGCGTACGAGGTTTCGACCTCATAATCTTACAAATTGAAAGGAATTTGTTACACCAATTGCCCTTTTGGGTGTATAGGCAGAGGGCGGGTTCGCATGGTAACATGCGGGCTGAACTTGCCCCGACATGGCACCGAGATAGCTTGCTTTTTTGGTAGGTTTCCCCAGTCTGGGGTGTCAGCCAAATTCACAGACCGTAGTACAAAGACGAACAATGCAGCCTCGTGAGTTGAGGTCGGACAGTTTAATAGCTGGGAGAGTCCGATTGAGGGATAAATCCGTTGGGAAGCGGAATACGTGCCGATCTTTTGCGTTTATGGAGAAGGCCATTGTCTACAAGGAAGAATGGGCGAATGCACTTGTAGAAGACCCGGGGTAAGGTTGTCGGTATGTGAAGACAGATTATGATAAGTCAAACCTGAAGTCCTACCGTTTCTGTTGTCCTCTGGCAACGGTAAGTGCAATCAAATTGGGTGAAAGCGGTGAGATTTGCGTGATGAACGGAGGGATGTCGGAGTGGTCTTGAAGTGATGACGGGAAGGACAACATAACCTTCCTTGAGCGTGGGGCCATACTTCCACAGTGTTTATAATGTAAAGAAGGATGCATGAGTGTCTTAATGGCTATTAACGTGTATAAATTAAAAGTCCAAGCTTTACAAGATAAACTTTTTCGTGCAGCGAAACAGTCGCTGGATAGGAAATTTGGAGCCCTTTACGATAAGATTTATCGTGAAGACGTCCTTGTGACGTCTTGGGAGAAGGTCAGGAGCAATGACGGAGCGCCGGGGATCGATGAACAGGACTTTAAGTATATCGAAGGAGAGATTGGAGTTGCAACATTTCTTGCTGAGCTGCAATCGGAACTTCGAAGCGAAAAGTATAGAGCGACAGGAGTACGTCGTTGCTGGATCGAAAAACCAGGCAAATCGGAAAAGAGGCCGCTCGGAATTCCCGTAATCAAGGACCGGGTGTGTCAGATGGCCTGCAAGCTGGTGATCGAACCGATTTTCGAGACGAATTTTCTTCCGTGTAGTAACGGATTTCGTCCTAAGCGCAGTGCGCATAAGGCGATACGTCAAATAAAATCGGCAGTGACCTATGCGAAACAGACCGAGGTGATTGACGCCGACATACGAGGCTTTTTCGATAATCTCTCGCAGGAAATACTCTTAAATTTAGTCGGACGGCGAATTAATGATAGGCGGGTAATCCGTCTGATTCGAAGCTGGCTTGAAGCGGGAGTAATGGACGGTGGAGAGTTGACGAAGCCCGATGGTGTTGGAACTCCGCAAGGGGGTGTGATTTCACCGTTGCTCAGTAACATTTATCTTCACTCTTTTGACACGATGTTCAAGGAGTCGGGGATAAAGGGAACGCTGGTACGTTATGCCGACGATTTTGTGATCCTGCTATGGAACAAAGGAGAGGAAGCGTTAGAGAAGGTGCGGCAGATGCTTGGCCGTCTTCGACTGACGATGCATCCGGACAAGACCCGAGTCGTGAATGCGATGGATGGTTTTGATTTTCTTGGGATGCACTTCCGCCTGGGTAAGGTCCGTAAATGGGGATCGAAATTGAAGCATAACTGTCGGGTCTGGCCGTCAGAGAGTTCATATGAGAGAATTAAGCAGAAGATTCGGGATAAGATAGGTCGCCGCTACAGCCTTTCGCTGGAGGACTTGATAGAAGAGCTCAATCCGGTATTACGGGGTTGGAGTAACTATCATATGGCGGTTAGCCCGGAGCGGAAGCGCCTCCTTAAGCTGAATGCTTTTACATATGAACGCCTTCGAATTTTTCTGAAGCGGAAGTATACGGATCGAACGAGAGCCTACAAGAGAGTCTCCGGGAACCTTCCGGTCCGACTGGGTCTATTCCAGTTCGGTTGAGCTGTATACTTCAATGACAAAGATTACTGATAAGTACACGGAGAATGTGGTCGGTAAGCCGTACCGAGGAAAACTCGACGTACGGTTTGATGAGGGGATCAAGGGTAACTAAGTTAGTAAGGCGGGTCGGCCACCCAGGGCACCCTAAACAACAAAGAAATGTGGGAAAGATACAACAACTATCCATACTAACTAAAGGGCACCGAGATTCTACTCTCCTAGGAGAAAACTATTTCTGCGCGCTGATTTGAAGTACTCCTGCTTTTTTGATTCTACCAACGTAGATCTTATCTCCCAGTCGGACCGCAGTGGAGGGCGCAGAAAAATGTTTTGGCAAGGAGATTTCTTTAGGTGGAATGGTTTCTTTTCCATCATCTTCAATAGAAAATTCGACAATGTTCCCCGCTGCCCTGATATGCTTTGAAACCAGTAGATGAAGTCCTATAGACAGGATACATTTTTGCCCGGCAACAAACCATCTATTTTTACTTATTATGCCTAGATTGTCACATAAAATATTTTTGGTTTCAGCAGCAGGTGAAAATGATGTAAAGAGTCCTCCTTTTTTTTCATCGATCCGACAAATCCAAACCTTCCTCTCGTAATAGGAGCAGGCCAGTAAAGAGGTTTCATTTGGAGTTAGGGCAAGTCCATTAACACCATTGAATCCATCGGCAGCTAATTCCCAATTTCCCTCACGAATTGATTCTCCTGGTGAGAAGATTACGATAGTATTTTTCTTTGCTTTCTTTGGGTTTTCTTCTGAGGGATTTCCGGGTTTATCTTTTCGAAATGGGTTCCACCAGGAGAAATTGCTCACATAAACTCTTCCCTTTGAGGTAGCTGCGATGCTGTTCGGGAACGTTAGGAGCTCTGTTTCGGGAAGGCTTATAAGGTGCTTTGGTACAGTGTCGGAAAAGTCGAAGACTTCAATTCTAGGATCTTTCTTTGGAGGAGCATTGATTACGTAGACGAGTTGCTTCCCTTCCAAACCTTGAGCAACTGAAGACGAAACAACGTATATCCCCAGTGGATGAAAGCCGTGATCATCCATAGTACTACCCTGCTTACTTTTTTCGGTAAAAACCACTTTGAATTTGTCTAGTTCGTTGGTTGGATCGAAAACCTCCAATGCCCCACCACCATGACCGGTTTTTCGAGCAACCCTCCTATCCCAACAGCTTCGGGGTGCTGTGGCGGTCAAAATTACGGGGCTACCCTTGAACTTAATGATTGCAAGATCCTCTGGTCCGGTCCCCGAAGAAATAATCCTCTCAAACTGATCTTCACCAGTTGCAAAGTGGCCCCATGAGAGGCAAAATAAAAAGAGGGCTAAGAGTAGAAAACTATTTGGTATAAGTCGCCAAATGATCGTTTGAATTAACTTCATATTTTTTCTTCCTGTAAATGGTGTTTTCTCATAATCCAGTGGATTTATGAAGAATTTTTGGCTAGTTTCATCCGCTGATAGGACAGAAATACCCTGCAAACCTTCCCGTGCAAGACTGTTTTGCCCAAATATTACCTAATAAAGATAGTTTTGTTAGTCTCTACGGGGTCCTAATTGTTTGACATCCAAGAGAACGTACTTTTCTAATTTTAGATGAGGCATGATGATACTTTTTGTTGATACTAATTTTTGAGACATGGTTAAAAAAACATTTTATATACAATTTAATCGCATAGGCCTTCCTAAGGATTCACCAATCAAAATTTTGAAGAAAACGGTGTCATGCATGCCATGCACATCATGACAAATAAAGTATTTATATCAAATTTGTTAGGTACTATTCACACCTAATTTCGATCTTTAATTACTGTATAATTTAGATATGGCCTATAGTAAATGAGGGAAAAGCTTTGGATAGCATCTTTTGTCCTTTATGAAAGGTTACCAAATTGACCTACTATCTGTAACTTTAGAAGTAGAAAACCTAATCAGAGGTTAAAGTTTACTGGTGTAAAAAATATTTTCAGGATCAACAATCAGACATTAAATGATCAGTTCTTATTCAATAATCATTGATTAGAAAAGAGAAAAGAGAGCCAAAAATAATTGACTATAAGACTATAAAGTTACTATTAGTTGCCATGCTGTACTTCTGCCTATTTATTCCCGGGGTTTATTCTGAAGACTGTGAAGACTGTATTTTTTCACGTCTTAGGGCGTACGAACCAATGTACGGTATCATTCAAAGTACTAAAGACGACGACAACTCCATTGAAGCACACTATTCTTTTAGATATTCTATCAACGTCCCCAATAAGGAATCTGAAAAATGGAAAAAAAGGAATGAGTTTTTCTTGTCTTATACCGGGGAGTTTGACTTCTACGCAGGAACGCGAACATCTAGCCCAGTGATTAACCGAATTAGTAATCCCGCGTTTCATGTAAGGATGTGGAGTCAAGAGGATCCTAAAATACAGGTTTTTAAAATGCCAAAACTTAGATACTGGGAAATGGCAGTAGAACACCGGTCAAATGGACAGGTTGTAGACGCGGACGAAAGAATCAATGCGCCCGGGTCTCCTAACGATGGTAGGCTCGCCGCCCAAGTAGCCTTCGAGAACCGGGATCACGAATATTTCGATGCGATTAGCAGGGGAGCAAACTATGCTTCAATTGAGTGGAAGTTCACAATTGGAAATGATGAGAAAGAGAGAGCCCCAAACGGCCCACTTGGCCGAATAAAAAAGGCAGATTTGTGGTTCAATGTTAAACCCATATATTTTTCGAACACTTCTAACGTAACTTGGGGCCCACTTGCTAACAAAGATGTAGAAATTTCTGACTATGATCGGGCAAGCATCGCGGTCAAATTGACTTTTATCTCTCCGGCTGATTGGCTTGACGAACCAGAAATTAGCGGGAAGTGGACGGTTGGGGATGAGTTGGCATCTACAGATTCTCTCGATCTGGATTTAGTTCTTCCATTCGCATTCGGGGATCAATCTAGATTCCTTATTCCACTTTATTTTCGATACCATAATGGTCCAATGTCGACGTTGTCAAATTACACGGAAGCGCAGAATTCCTTTGGTGTGGGTATAAAATTACGCCCATGGTAACAAGATTCGAAAAAATATATTGGTCAGAGAAGTTCAACCATCTATATTCCAAAAAATAAAAAATTTAGAGCAGCAAATTCTGTGTCTTAAATACTATATTTAGTATTAAAAATGAGTTCTAAATATATCTTCCTCGCAGCTTGTTTCGCTTAAATTCAAAACACGACTATTATTTTTCTATTTAAGATCATAAACAGGGCAATTAATAATTATAGTTTATGTATAATAAGTAGGTTAAGTTTCTCCGACCATTTTAATAATGGGATGCAAAAATGTAAAATTATTTCTGTGCCGCCCCTAAGGCCTGTAATAGCCATGCAGAAATTTTTTCCTCCGCTTGAGTAATGCCAATTTTTTTTGTGGCTGAGAATACTTGGATCCCTGAATTAAACCCCTGCTTCTCTAGATCTGAGGTCACCTTACTTAAAGTTTTGGCTGTGTCATTTCTATTTAACTTATCCACTTTAGTTAACAAGAAATATAGGGGCCGATTATACTGTTCGGTCCAACGGATCATCGTCCAATCAATCTCGGTCAGCGGATGTCGAATATCCATGACGAGTACCAGCCCACACAATGGGCCGCGGTTAACTAAATAGTTTTCGACTAAACGTTGCCATTGTTTCCGCACCTTAGCGGCGGCTTTGGCGTAGCCATAGCCAGGTAGATCTACAAGATGGGAGTCACTCTGTAGTTTAAAAAAATTAATCAACTGCGTGCGTCCTGGTGTTTTACTGGTACGAGCAAGATTAGTTTGGCGGCATAGTGCATTGATTGCACTTGATTTGCCTGCATTTGAACGTCCGCAAAAAGCGATTTCAGCACGTGATTCGGTAGGGAAGTCCTGTAGAGCTGCAGCACTTATTGTAAAGCGAGCTTGTGCGAGTGATATCTTCATAATACAATTCTAAAAACTTAAAATAAAGGTCCGCTCCGAATGCCGCGGAACGTTTATTCTGCTTCCCAAGATTTCTGTAGAACCATTCCTGACGATAAGGGAAGAGAAAGTTTTCTAACTGTTGAAAAACGAAAAGAATACTCTATTAAATGATTGTAAATAAATAGAATAGAGAATATATACACGTGATATCCTAATTCTACTTTGTTCGTTTAACCGCGGTAATCTGCACCGATGTCTTGTGTTATCTATTTTTCCGAATATTGCCTAAGGGCTGTCTCGCAATGCTCGGCTCTTGACAGATCGCTATGGATATCCCTCCGGTTGTCGCAAAAATATCTAACTCAAGCTCTCAGCACATCTCATTCACGCTAATCTAACAAAGTAGAACTAATATACGATTTGGAATTGTTTAACTCTCCCTTTTTCGATACTTGTAAGGAAAAAATGAAAAAAACATTTAAATTAACACACCCGAAAATCAAAATTGCCAGGCTTGTAGAAGCGGTAAAATACGATGTCAGAAAGTACATAAAAAGAGAGCGCAGAAAAGAGCTGCCGAAAGGCGTCGATTTTTGGGATTTCGCCTGCAAATTTGGACCGGTTGCTGAAGAGTCCAAGGTGATTCATATGGCTGAAATAAACAAATTCATTGATACAGCTGAAGAACAGCAACTAAAGTCGTTTTATATAGAAGTTCTGGCCAAGCCAGGGCACAGAACCAAAAAGCCGAAAAAAACACTGGAAAGCGACACTCTTAAGCCCGCCCCTTAACACGGATATTTGGCAAATCTAAAATAGGATTCGGCACTGAGGAAAACAGTTACGAAGACTCCGTAGTATAGGAATGGCAAGGGTTTGTTAGCCCACATAGTGGGTTTTAAATTTTTCCCACCTTATTCAAGAAAAGGATAGAGTTCGAAATTAATAGTTATTCAAGGTCCATCCTCATAAGAGCCTATTTTGAATCCTGTACAGCCAAGCCTCGTTGTATATAAAATCAAGGTCAACCGCTTTGTGCGCCATCAGCATTCTTGGTGCAAAGGTACTCGCCGATTACTCCGGCATCGATTCTTTTGTCCTGATTTCGAATCCCGCTCGTAACAAAATGCCATCCATGATCCAGTCATACGTGGAGTACTCCTCTCTGAAATGCTCCTCAGCATCTTTTCGAAGAAAGTCCCCTCCCGCGGCTGCCTGTTTTTCAATAAAAGTCGCTATATTCTGGGGTGCATATCCTTCCTTGAGAATGACGTCCTTGATAAATAACTGACCACCAGACTTAAGCATTCTATTCATGCGAGATAATGCGATTCTCTTCCAAAAGTCTGGCAGGTGGTGTAAGGCAAAAGTCGTGACAATGGCATCCGCAGCTTGATCTTCATGTCTGTAAGTTAGAAAACCACCGTGGCAGAATTCGATATTTGCGAGATCTGCCTTCGTTGCCTTTGCTTTGGCATGCATGGTCAATCATGGCATTTGAAACGTCGACGGCATACACCTTGGCGCAACGACGTGCCGCTTGAATGGCGAAAGAGCCCGTCCCAGCTCCAAAGTCAATCAATACATCATTTTTGCCGACTGCAAGGTAATCAAGAACGGCAAAGAACGGCATAAATAAATTGGTCAGAGAAGTTCAACCATGTATATTCCAAAAAGTAAAAAATTTAAAGCAGCGAATTATGGGCTTTAAATACAATATTCAGTATTAAAAATGAGTTCTAAATATTTCTTCCTCGCAGCTCGTTTCGCTTAAATTCAAAATACGACTATTATTTTTCTATTTAAGATCATAAACAGGGCAATTAATAATTATAATTTACTTATAATAAGTAGGTTAAATTTATCCGACCAATTTACTTTAAAAGCTCGGCCGATAGATTCCTTCGTGAAAAAATATGAAAGTGATTTTTTACTCTTGGATTTCGATTACGGACTTTTTTCGAATAATAATTTTAATTATCTATATGTTGATGGGAAGATTAAAGAAAGGACAGACCTTGAACTGCAAAAAGTTGTTATCGATGGTCGAGAGGCTTTATTGGGGATTTACACGGATAATAAATGGCCCGAAGGCTTTCCGAACGTTTGTCACCTTTACATTGATGATGTGGACGGAAAGGGGACGAAATTGGGATTTCGAGTGTTACTCAAGAACAGGTCCGACCTTGAATTAGGAACCAAGATCATTGAATCTATTGCTTTTACAAAGAAATAAAATTCCTAACAAATTGATGGATATGGACTTGGAATACTGCTCTGTTTCACTATGCAGCATTCCAATCCAGTCATCATAAACGTTAGATTTGTTGGATACTGTTAGCGAGAATATGATGAACAAAATGTTATTTATTTCCGCTTTCGGCCAACACCAGTAGTTCATTAATTTATGAACTATATGTCCGCTTCGTGCTTAGACCGGACATTTATCGAGTTTATGCGAATGTGATCAGACATATAGGCGACCGATTAAAAACCTGCGGAGAGCGCAGTAGAAGATATAAATTTAATCGAATGTAGAGAGAAGGAGGAGAGTGGGTGTGTTCGAACGATTGTTTCCTGAATATAGACCTTTTTCCGCTAATACTCTAATACCTCCGCTGAGTAAACGCGCACTTCTTAAAATATCGCGAGCATGGCGTCATGCTGACCGTTGGATTGACATGCTTCCCGATGAACATCCGGGCACCAACCTCGAGAAAGCCCAACGGACATTGCAAGCTGCAGGGAAGGTGTGCTCCCAGCATTTGGTCGCTACTTTCGGTGATCAACCGCTAAACGAGGAAAACCTTACAGCGGTGCAAAATATGTTGCTCTCGGCTCTTATTTCCGCACCGGGGCATCCCGGCATCTTCTACGACGCTACAAAACTATTGCTCGAATTTGTGGTACCCAATGTTCCCGATGAATTGCGTTCCCAAACAGTTGATTTTGTTGGACGCGTAGAGCATGGATGGCCAGCGATGTTCTGGTCCACTCGGTACACAATCAAGCTCGAGCACGAAATACGCGAGAATAGCGGAATTGGTACCAAGGTGGCGGATAGACTGTTTATCGGATCATTGGACGAATTAATGACGAAACCTGTAGAGCTAGGATCTAGCGAGCATCTGGAACTCGCGACTCGTGCGGTATATGCGTGCCCAATGAACCACAACGCCTGGTTTCAATTGCGGTACCAGCTTGGTGTTAGAAAGAAGCATCCACCCGAAATCGAAAATCTTGAGCTGCGACTGCGCGACGTTTCCCACGGTCTACAGGCGGATACCTGGTTCTACGATGACGCCAAGGACCGAGCGCGTGAAACTCAATAGCCAAATCGATAGTGTTTGGCAGAAATCAAATGACGGCCTAGGTTTAATAAATTGCTGATTACCAAATGGACGCTCAAAAGCCAGCTGAGCTTGTCGAGTCGGCTTTAATTTGTCGCATTCCTCGCTCCGCTAACATTGAATCGAAACTGTTGACGCTACGCAACTAAAGGTGACCGACTGCTTCAAGGACAAAACAGACCTTCGTTGTATTAAAACATTGCCGATCCAAATTACAGCAATGGGCACAAAGCGGTAGTAGATTCAAACATCATTTCTCACAAATCGATAGGGATAGGAGACCTCCTCACGGAGGCCCCCTCCCACACCACCACTCGTACGGGTCCGTAAGTGGCGGTTCGGCTGATCCAAAGCCAACCAGGAACGGGGGAAGAGTTATCACGTGATGATTCCCACTTGGCTATACCTGTTTAGCCGGGCTTTTAGGACATTCGGCCGCTATGACCATTTCAACGGCTGTTGCAATATAGTCATAAGGCTAAGACCTTACTTACCTCTCTCATTTACCCCAACCATTCGGCGGGGCACCGTTCAGGCCTTGATCTGCTCCAGCATAAATAAATTTCTGGAGCAGACTTACTATGCCCTCTGCTGACTGCCATTACGCGCTGGGCTTCCCTTACAGGTCGCTCACTCTATACTCATAAACACTCAGTCGTGTAAATGCTTTGTGTTCCTTTCGGCCCTGAGGCTGATATTGGCTCGCATCGAGGATACACGAATCTGTCGATACGCCTGGGCTCTTGGTAAGCCGGTACCCCTTCTTCCGGCAATTTCCGAGCTCTATAAACTAGAGACGCAATGGCTCTCCCGGGGTGCTTCCGATTACTTTCTACGCACGATCGTCAGATCTACGTGGTTCTCCCATATGACGGATAGAAGACTTTGTCTTGTGTTGCAGACTCGTCTCGGGATCCCCTCGCCTAAATCTGCCTGCTCCCTTCATCACTGTCAGAAGCATACCTGTTCGTCGACCCGCGTATTTGTCTCCGGCTTCCTTCAGGCAGACATCACTGCATACCCTTGCCTTTGACTAACCTTCGCCTCCGTCTGGCTGGTTATGGACTTTATTTGATACACTCGTTATAGTATGTCAAAGATCACCAATTAGTAATCGAACACGCCCGGCACACAACAAAAGAATAGACTTAACTGTCTATACAGCCGCCGTTCGTGCCTCACTCTGGCAGTATAGCCAGTAAGTCATTCAGGACGATATGCGGATTAAAGAAAAACACCAGATACTTGCTGAGATCGATTCAGCATTTGCAGACGTTGAGAGACCCGCAGAATTTGTCGATGCAAGTCATTGTGATGAATGTGCTGAACACAACGGAACTTTAATCGAATCAGATCGTGACCAAATTGGCCTGGAAGAGCTGGGTAATATAGGATGGGACCCTATTTGTTTTGTTGAGCCCGAGGGATTTTTATACTATTTTCCAGCAATGGTCCGTTTGGCATTCGACGATAAGAGTAAAAACGAATATCTCAATCAATTTTTATTTCACTGCACAAATGAAGGAATTGATAGTCGTTTCTTTAGACATTTCAACTCTCGTCAAGTCTCTGCTGTGCTTGACATCTTTAGGTTTTTACAGAAAACATGGAAAAAGAAAATGAAAAAAATGATGTTATCTAAGGACGTCGATAGAGCAGTTGAGATTTGGGAAAAAATAAAGAATGATGGCATATCAAAAGGATGAAGGTCAACGTCCTATATCAGCGCGCGAATTTAGCTATGATTATTGCCATCAACACATTAACTGCAATTAGCACTTACTCGGATAGGACGTGACTTATCCAAGACGTTGGCAGGGAAAAAAATTGTTAATGAATATCATACTTAAACTAAAAGATCCTTGGGAATTGATGACGTATCTTGAGTTTGCTGATGATATCATCGCATTTATCAAATCAAAAATAACTCCACACCATATTCTTCAAGAAAAGAAATTTTTCCCCTCTGCGATAAAGCCAAAGGAGTACAAGTATATCATTGAAAATGATGACGATGGGACAGTAGGATTTTTGGATCTAAACCGGAAAATGAGAAGAAAAGGAAAGACTGTTGCTTATTATAAGGAGTTTAGGTCTCAAGAATCATTCGATATGTGGATGGAAGATGAGTTTGCAGAATGGATTCAATATTGCAAGAGTACCGGTGCATATGAAGAGTAAATATATGCCAACAATAGCATGCATCTAACGTGGTTATGCTGCCGCTACACCACGTAGATGATGCAGACGTTATGGTATGAAATGAAGGACGTCTTTTTATCACACGCAAACCAAGACAAAGCGAAATTTGTTCTTCCCTTTGCCCGCGAACTTGACCGTGCCGGCATCTCTTATTGGTTGGACGAAGCCGAAATCCGGTGGGGAGAGAAAATTGGCGCTCAAATAAATGTAGGGTTAAACACATCCCGATTCGTGATTGTGTTCCTCAGTCCGACGTTTGTAGGCAGAAACTGGACAGAGGCCGAGTTGTCAGCTGCTCTTACACGTGAAAACGACGAAGGACGGACTGTTGTCTTGCCGATCATCACGTCTGATCCAGAGGTTGTTCTTTCTAACTACCCGTTATTGCGGGACAAGAGTTACAGGACATGGGATGAGGGCGCGTCGTCGATCGTTGAACAATTGTCCGCGCTTTTTGATGAAGCACACAAACGTGCAGTTGAGAAATTAAAAACTCTCGTTAGAGATAGAATGACCGCAAAACGACGCGTAGCTGGAAGATTGAAGTCCGTACTTGGCGGGGCACGCTCAGAACTATCGGATTTTGCCTGTTTGGAATTGACAGTTCATGAATTCTCGAGGCTCAGAGAGATACGCTCACATTCAGTGATTGACACGTATCGGAAAAGGGAATTGGAGGAGCCAGTTGTTATCCACGGGATCTCGGTGCTACTATCGCTTTGCTTATTGGTTCGTAACGAATTCTCGAAAGCAGCCGAAATAATGGAATCGCTTCAGGCCAACCGAATCACGATAGAGCAGCACTCACACTGTCTTTCTCTGCAAGAAGGAGTTGTGTGGCTGGGGCTTCGGAAATCACAAGTCGCAGACCGTGCTTGGGGTCCGATTTCTGGTAATTCTCCCATGGTTGACAAAAGTTGCTATCCCTTCAGCCTAGTGACACGAGAATTTTCACGCGCATTCCTTTCGGTAGCTCTTTCCTCGCAGTCGGTGGATGATATTGTCGATAGTCTTCCGGTGACGGAATATAGAGGGGTCGCGCATCTTACTGCGGTCACAACACGGTGCGCAAGAAAAACGGGTTCGGTTCTTGAAACCATAGAATCATGGGCGATCGATGAAAATTGGTCAACTAAATATAATTCACGTACTTTGGAAGGCAGGCTTCATTCATTTGAGAAAAAACTATTTTCCCTTTCTGGATCGTTGTTCGGCCCATGAAAACCAAAACTCGCGTATTGCTTAAGTGGAGAAGGCACCCTTCCATGTGGAGGGAGATCGGGGTTCGATTCCTCGTACGCGTCCCCATCTATGACCATACGGAGGACTGATCCAGTATTGGTAATTGGCGATTAACCAAATTCCATAACAAAAGAATTGACTTAACTGTCTATACAGCCGCCGCTCGTTCCTCACTCTGGCCGTATAGTCAGTAAGTCATTCAGTACGATATGAAAAAAATGAAGACGTTTTCAGCCCTTCTCATTCAAATTTACTTAAGTTTATTATTCGAAATGTCCGCGGGCGAACGACGAGCACTCGATCCAAACATATTGATAAAAGGCTCCAAGTTCATTTTTACCGGGGAGGTTCATGAATTCGAAAATATCACAGAAATGATCCATGATCGACCTGCTAAAATTGCAAAAGTATGGATTTATGAAGTATTGAAAGGGGATATCCAGCCAAGTTTCGTTGAACCGAGAAGACATGTTGGAATACTTGTTATTGATCGTCCGGGAAAAGATGCTTCGATTGTGTTACAAAAACATCATACTTACTTATTTTTTGCAAATCGAAACCATCTCGAAGGAGAGATATACAACCTCTATTCGCGCACTCACGAAGCAGTCAGGATGCATTTCAAAGAAACCCAAAGTCTCATAAGTTATGCCAAGAGAATTAAACACCTTAAAAACCTAATAGAAAAATCCAAAAACTGATATAACAATTAGATGGAGAGGGACGCTCCTATCGTCGCGCCCCTCATCTAGACGTTCGACAAAATAAAATGGGACGAGTCGCGAAACTTATAGGTAAGATTGTGGGAGTGGTACCAGAAAGTGAAGTGGATGGAGTTCATCTCGACTATAGCAAACTTCATTGGCAATTGTCGGGAGCTAAAGAATTTCCTGCCTTGCTTAGGCAATTAATCGGATTCTTGCCTCCCAATTCTATTCTTTATTTCGAAGACGGATCACCATCTGGTGAATTATTAGATTTTTTGGAGTCTTCGTCGATACCAGAAGAGCTGCATTTAGCGTATGGTACGGCGTGGCCACAACCCAAAATATTTCATATTCCGGCCACCAAAGAAAACCTGGAAAGACTGACGGAACTCACAGAGCACTTCGCTGAACCAGAACTGGCAATCCACTTT
Source organism: Phascolosoma agassizii (assembly GCA_035593235.1). Lineage (NCBI taxonomy): Eukaryota > Metazoa > Annelida > Sipuncula > Phascolosomatiformes > Phascolosomatidae > Phascolosoma > Phascolosoma agassizii. Next base: position 1,685 of record JAVJHY010865012.1, on the reverse strand, counting down.
CACGTGTATTGCAATGATGAAGTCTTAATCGAGTGGCACGATGCGTTTAGTAATTCGATGTTTGTTTCGAAAGTATTTTCAGAAGAACAGATTAAGTCCCTCTGTAAATCGCTATCATATTAAGGATTATGCCGAGCGGAGCCGAGACATAATCCTTGTTGAACTAAGCCGTAGCGCGTGCTCGGGGGTATAGGAATTTTAGGGTTCTTTTCAGGGGGTATAAGACAAATATACCGGGCTATTTTTGCATCTGCAAGGTAGTGTTGGTTGGATCTTGCCTGATAATAGGAGCTTTTGGAGGAGTTTTGGTAGTCCATTAAGGGGAAAAAACGGTGGATTCCTAGCGGATTTTCTCGTCTGGGCAATAGGGAGGGCGCTGCGGACTAAGAAGATGTTCGCATTTTTAGATGTTAAATAATAATGGAATGTAGCGACGCTCATGCGGTTTGTTCCCACGGCGGGGCCCTCCGGTTCGGATATATGAATTCGATTCGAATGAAACACCTTGCTCCGCAATGAGGACACTTAGGGACAGATCGTTTTTCACTACGCTGTCGTAATTCTTTAATGACCGGAGCAAGGGGTGTTAGCTCCGATATCAAGGCAACTTGCATGCCCCGAAATGTCCGTCGGGCGCCTGGAGCGAGAAAGCCATAATAGCGAATGCGATGGAATCCAGGTTGTGGTGTATGCTGTAAGTATCGGCGCAAGAATTCTTGCGGGGTTAGTTTACATTGCTCGGGACGTTTTGTCCGATGACTGATATAGCCGAACTTGATGTACTTGTCACTGATACTGAGAATTTTCCTTTCGGGTAATGGGCCCCTTTTGGTATAGCGAGCATGATATTTCAGAACATTGGCAGCTCCTTCAGTGCAGACTCGGCAATTGGCAACCCACTGCTTGGACCACTCAATTTCTGGCAGTTGGGGCGCCCCTGGTTGGGAACGAACAAGCTTCAAGAAGATGGCTCGGTATACTTTGGAAAGGGCTTTTATGTTTACCAAATAGTTTCTTGGTAGTTTCTTGAATTCCCTATCCGGGCAGACAATGAACCCCGGGATCAGACAATGCACATGAGGATGCCAGGTAAGCGTTCGTCCCCAAGTGTGGAGTACTGCCATAATCCCAAGTTGTCCACCGAGGCGGTCTTCCGCAAGAGTTTGCAAGGCCTTGGCCGCAGCTCTCATCATCGCCGGCAGTATGATATTCTGGTGACTTCTGGCAAGCTCGCGAAGCTCTTTGGGCAGTGGGAAAGTGACATGAAAATACCCTCCAGGCAACAGTTCATTGGCGCGCGCAGCGAGCCAATCAGCTATACTGGCATTATGACACGTTGGACATAGCACATGTCTGCAGGAGTGGGGGACGAATTCACTTTCCTTGCACTCACTGCAAATCTTCTTGTGACCGCCCATCGCCCCGGTTCGGCATCCGGCGATATTGAATAAAGTACGATGATGTATCTGGGGCATCAAACTCCCAAATTTCAGGATGTACTCGGGGGCAAAGCGAAGAAAAATCTGCTGCAGAACGCTGGTAACCCGGCCCACCTAAAGAGCCTCCGTCAGCCTTTCTAAAGCACTGCGAGCACGCTCAATGGAAGGAGAGGTTACTTGGGTATATAACATTGTTGTTGTCATGCTCTTGTGCCCCATCCAACGTTGGATTAGGGGCAATGGCAC